>BEDZ01000040.1:0-134187 GCA_002335625.1 Cutaneotrichosporon cyanovorans | reverse complement strand
CCCACCTTGATCCTGCTTCGTCCCAAACACCCTCCCGACCCACCCCCCCGTCCCCGTCCCCGTTCCCGTCGGCGCACTCTGCCCCACGCGCATGATCTCCTCGCGCTTGCTCACGATGTCATGGCGCACGCGATACAGCGACCGCTCGGCCTGGAGCACATCTGCGTCAGTCACTGGCCGCCTCGCACCCGCCGCTTGCTCGAGGTAGTCCCAGGCTGTTATCACTGCTCCTATACCCGAGAGGCCCGCGATGACGAGCACGCCGAGGACGATCACGCGGCCGAGGGATGATGCGAGCCAGCCGCCGGATTCCCAGCCCTCCGAGTACGGGGCCTGAGTTGAAAGTGTCGAGTTGGAGTGTTGTTGTGGCATTGTGGAGTTGTGTGATGGCATGGTCGAGTCGTGAGGGTTTGCCAAGTGGGATGGTGTAGATGTCGGTCCTATGGCCGTGATGTACGGCGGTATCAGGCTGAAGAGGAAGATATACAGCGAAAATGGGACAAGGGCGATGAGCACCCGGTGCCGGAAGGAGAGGGAGGTGCGTGTTGTCACTGAGGAGGATGTTTCTGCTGTCAAAACTATCAGGAAGGGAGGAGGTTAGGTGTCATTCACTCACCCCTCGAGCGGTACGTGAAGAGCATACACTGCATCATCGGCACGACGAGCAGCACAAGCGCAAGCACGACATGCAGCGACGCAGAGAAGTTGACACGCCTAGAGTGCGCATGGAGGATCCCCAGGGCGTGGAAGGCAACCAGTGTGATGAGGTTGATGCTCTCTGCGAAGCAGAGGGAGAAGACGACCCTGGTGTCAGCGGGGTGGGGTTGGGGGCTCAACTCACCTCGCCACACGACTCAGCCCTCGTGCGGCTCGCTTCGTCTCCGTGGGGCCAGAGGGGGCATGTGCGACCTGTAGTACCCTCGACCCTGTGTTATCTCGCAGCTTGGGTCCTATGTCGTTCATCTCGATGTCAGACGGGCCACCTGCTGCAGGCTGATCGAGGAGAGCCTCATGAACGCTCCGAGGCGAGGTGGGGTACGACGACTCGGGTGTCAGATCCGACTCCTCCTCCACATCCGAGAGCAGGGTAGTACCTGTGCGCTCGGTTGAGTGTCGTAGGCTGTGGGAGGTGCTGCCTGAGGGTCTGGCAGTGGGGAGCACATGCTCTGTATGTTGCAGCTCCCGGAGAGTTGGCGACAACGAGGCGAGGAGGTACCGCTGCGAGATGAGAAAGTACACGCCTCGGAGGGCGAGGAGGACTGCTGTGTCGAAGAGAAGGGAGGACTGGGAGGACTGAGAGGGGGACGGGGTGGGTGGGGGTGGGGGTGGTGCTGGGGTATCTGGTGAGTCCATGTCGGTGTATGAAGAAGTGGTCTGAGTTGAAAGTAGCACTGGTTGCTAGAGTTGAGACGCGACTGATGCTAGGCACTGTCTGGGGCTCCGAGACGATCTTAGTGTGTGGCCACCATCGCCCTCTTCCACGTGATCCCTTCGCCTGTTCGCCTGTTCTCCCACGGTAGGTCGCTGGCTACTCGCCACCGACCTCTTTTCCCGTCCTCATTGGTTGTATGTTTCCATATGCATTTCATTCTCCTCAGGCTGGGCCATTGCGGTTACACTGGTGGACGACAAAGGAAGTGCCAATACAGAGCGACAACAACAGCCAGAGCCTGCTCGACTGTTGCCCGCGACGCGTGCGTCCGGCGTCGCCCTTGAGGGTACGACCACCGCCTCAGCATCACTTTAAGGTTTCCCTGATCACGTACACTCGACCTCGTAATCTTCAACCCCCACCCACCCATCCCTCCCTTGGTAGCGCTTACGAGCGCTGCCGCCTGCCAATATAGTACCCCCACGCCGCGGCACCACCTCCGTGCCGCCGCGTCCGACTAGGGGCCGGACCCTACGTGGAGAGGAATCGCCAAACACCGCTCCCGAACAGTACTCTGCGCCCCCACCCCTTCGTAGTGCATCACCCGTCGCATCCAAGCTACCAACCCCCCGGCCTACACGCTCGGACACGGGAGACACGATGGAGCGTCCCTCCCCCATCACGAGCTCCCACCTCAACACCGACCTCGAGGAGTACTATCGGGGCCGCCCGCGCACCGCCTCCCCGCTTGCCCCGACGCAGCAAAATACTCCCGAGACGGCAGCGGTATCAAACGCTCACGTGCTCCAAGTCCTCAACCAACTTGCGGCACGTCTCGACAGAATCGAGGGGAGTAAGCACTCTCGCTCACCTTCACGTTCGTCGCGCATCACGTCCGCCTCCCTCTATGAACGCCGCAGGCATGAAGACGCAGAGCGCCTACGCCGCCGTCAAGAGGAAGACGCACTGATTGCAGCTCGCAGGCGTCGTGAGGACTCCCACATATCGGCTGCCCCACTCCGCTCGGCGTCACCCCGCCGCCGTCACTACTCCAGGTCTCCCATTCGTGCTTCCTCTCCGTCTTCCAAGTTCGCGCTGCGCACGCAGGACATCCCAAAGTTCTCTGGCACGTCCAAGTCCACGTCCGTCGACGAGTGGATCTTGACAATCGACACCTTGCTACAGCAATCCGGAGCTCGCGACTCTGAGGTTACTGGCCGACTGCCCCTCATCCTCACTGGTCCGGCTTACGAATGGTTTAATGCGACCACTCCAGAGGAGCGCGATGCCCTAGTAACCTGGCGCCAGTGGGCGGAAAAGATTCGCCACGCCTTTCTGCCTGCAGACTACGACGTGACACTCCGCGCCGACGCACGCGACCGTCAACTTCAGCATGACGAGTCTATGACAAAGTATTTCTATAGCAAGCTGCGCCTCCTTCGCGCTGCTTACCCCAACGCGTCGGACAGGGACCATGCCTATGACATCCTCATGGGCCTGCCGAAGCAGTTCCGCCTTATCTCGAACGCCTCCATCAGCCTTCCCCTTGCTGACCTGCATCGGCACTTGGTCGACAGGGAGGATCTCCTGTCCACGCATGGTTGGTCCGACCTGGATAGGCGCCGGCCCACCCGCCCTCGCAATACCAACACCAACGACAAGGCCCCCCCTAAGAACGACAAGCCTCCCCACGACAACAAGGCCCAGTCGGAGAACCGTCCCCCCTTCCGACCTTGCCGTTATTGCCAAGGCCCACACTGGGACACGGACTGCCCCACGCGTACTGAGTCCAAGCAGCCTGCGTCCGCTGCTAACGCCACGCCCTTGGGGGAGAAGAAGCCCAGTCCCACCAGCTCTCAAGTCAACACGGTCGCCCTGGCGACTGACATCCCAGGCGCTGACGTCCCTGAGACCTCCTTCTCCACGTCGGTAAATGCCACAGCTGTCAACGCACAGTATGAAACCACACCATGCTACGCGATCGTGACTGTCGAAGGCAAGAACCATCGTGCAATCATCGACATTGGTGCCGGCCTCTCGTTGGTGTCCAAGGACTATGCCAAGATTCACTTCCCTGCAGCGCCTCTGCAGCCCTGCTCGTCCTTTGCTGTGCGCGGTCTAGGGGCCTCCACCGCAGTCTTCGGCTTCATCACACTCAATGTCACGTTCGCTAACGGCCCCTCGCCACTGGCTTTCCAAGCGGACTTCTACGTCTCGTCCGACGCACCCCAGGGCCTGTTGGTCGGCAACGATTGTCTAGGTCGCCTGGACGCCGTCGCGGACCTCACCAAGGGCACCATCACGCTTCGCGGCTGCCCTTTCCCCATCTCGTACCTCGCGGACACGAAGCGGCCTCCGCTGTCAGCAGACCACACACACGCTGTCCGCATTCGCGAATCGTTCGTTGTCCGCCCTTACCACTGCGCGCAGGTTCCGATGGCTACGACCGCCCGGGCCAAGCCGTTTCTCATCGAACCTTGTGACATCCATGGCTCGCCTAAACCCGTGCGCTCGCCGTACGCCATTGCCGACTCCGATGTCTTCGTGGGCGAGGTCACCAACCTCAGTGATCAACCAGTAGCCCTTCGTGCCGGCGACATCGTTGGTTACACCCAGCCCGCAGCTACTATCGACCCCGATGCCCATCTCCTGGCCCTCACAGCGTCGACGAGCTACCCCACATCCTCTGACGCCGACCTCACCTTCCTTGGCGAGATTGACGTCAATCCCGACCTCACAGAGGACCAGCACCGCCAGGTCATCGACCTCGTTCGCCGCCACGCGGACGCGTTTTCCCAGCATGGCTCGGTTGGCCGCACTCACCTTACATCCTTCACCGTTCCGACTGGTGACGCCCAGCCCATCGGCCAGGCCCCCTACCACGCCTCGCCGCGCCAGCGGCAGGCCATTGACCGCAACATCGACGAGATGCTGGCAGCCGGTCATATCCGACCCACATCGTCACCCTGGTCCTCGCCTGTCATTGTCGTCCGTCAGAACGACAAGGACCGCATGTGCATTGACTACAGGAAGGTCAATGCAGTCACCGTAGCGGACCAATACCCCCTGCCCAGGATCGACGATATCCTCAACCAATTCCAAGGCAAGGAATGGTTCACGACGCTTGACGCCAACCGTGGATACCACCAGGTGCCCGTTGACCCCAACGACGCGGACAAGCTTGCCTTCCGTACCCACCGTGGTCTGCACGCGCCGACCGTGATGCCATTCGGCGCCAAGGGAGCCCCGGCAACGTTTCAACGCCTTATGGACCTCGTTCTCGCTGCCGGCAAGTGGCGCTTCGCCCTAGCATACCTCGATGACATCGTCATTTACAGCCCAACTTTCGAGACCCACCTGGAGCATGTTGACTGGACCCTCGCTCAGGTGGCAGCAGCTGGCCTAACGATCGGCCCCAGCAAGTCCCATCTCTTCCACCAATCGCTCGACGCGCTAGGGCACACCATCTCCAATCTGGGTATTGGGATGCTCGGCCGCAACGTGGAGGCAGTGACCAAGCAAGACCCACCTGACTCTCTCAACGCACTGGAACGCTTCCTCGGCCTCTGTGGGTTCTATCGACGCTTCGTCAAGGACTACGCAACCATTGTGCGCCCGCTAATCGACGACCTTGCCTCCTCGCGCAAGCTTGGCCACTTCTCCCTGTCTCAGGCAGGCCTCGACGCCTTCCTCAAGGTTCGCGATCGGATCGCAACAGCTCCTTTGTTGGCCCACCCCAACTACGAGAAGCCGTTCATCGTGGACACCGATGCCTCTCGCGTGGGATTCGGCGCCGTGCTCAGTCAACGCGACGACCATGGCGTGGTGCGCCCCCTCGCATTCCTATCACGCACCACCAACGCGGCGGAGAAGAACTATTCCGCCACCGAGCTAGAGTGCACGGCCATGGTTTGGGCAATTCAGCGTTTTCACCCTTACATCGACGGCTGCGACGTCGAGCTCATCACCGACCACGCCGCCCTGCAATGGCTCCTCGATTACAAGGGTCACAACCAGCGCCTCGTCCGCCAAAGCCTAGCCCTACAGCCTCTCCGCGACCGACTGACGATCGCTCACCGCCCGGGCAAGCAACACGCCCACGTTGATCAGCTTTCGCGTGCCCCCGTGGATGCCGACGGCCCTCACAGTCCCGTCGACATCGACGTAGGCGCCTTCGTCGCTTGGAGATCACCTGAGGAACCGGCCTTCCTCTCGCTTGTCCGCCAACACACGCCCACAGACGACAAGTTTGGTCAGGTCCTCAAAGAGTGCCATCGCTCTGAAGATGTCGATCCCGCGGATACGACTGTGCACGAGCACCCACGACTGCCCTACCTGGCAACAGGACACCTGCTGTACATCCATCGCCCCTCCCTCAACACGTATGTACTCTGCGTACCTGACCACGGCAACATGCGCGAGGACATTCTACAAGCGCACCACGATTCGCCACTCTCCGGTCACCACGGCGCCGAGAAGACCTTTCTCTCCATCGCGCGCTACTACCACTGGCCTGGCTTACGTCGCCAGGTGGGCCTCTACGTCCAGTCCTGCGACAGTTGCCAGAAGAACAAGGTCGTCAACCGTGCCCCTATCGGCCTGCTTCAACCTCTGCCCATCCCCACTCGGCGTTGGGAGACGGTCACTGTCGACTTTGCAGTGGACCTACCGAAGTCCCACGGCTACGATGCAATCATGGTCGTCGTCGACAAGCTCACAAAGCGCGTGATCTTCATTCCCACTCACGTCAATGCCACGGCGAGGGACACCGCATATCTCTTCTTGTGGCACGTCATCCGCCAACACGGCATTCCCAACAACATCGTATCGGATCGCGACTCCAAGTTCACATCCACCTTTTGGCGCACCATCACCACGGCTTTGGGCTCCAAGCTCCTCATGTCGACTTCCTTCCACCCCCAAACTGATGGCCAGACTGAACGCCAGATCAGAACGCTCAAGGAAGGCCTTCGACACTTCGTTAACGCCCGCCAGGACAACTGGTGGCAGGTACTGCCTGCGCTAGAGCTTGCACACAACAACTCTGTGCAAGCCTCGACAGGGAAGACACCGTTCGAGCTTGACTTGGGCTATCATCCCCGCCTGCTCGCGGATCGACTCGACACGTCGACGGAGGACGCTGACGCGTACGCGTTCCTCGAGTTCCTCAACGCCTCAATGGTCGAAGCTGTGGACTCCATCAGACAAGCTCAGGAGAGCCAGATCAAGCAACACGACGCTCACCACCGTGTACACCAATACAAGGTAGGCGACCTGGTCCTTCTCTCGACGAGAACCTTCCACCCATCGTTCTACAAGCAGACCAAGTCGAAGAAGCTCGCACCCACCTACTTCGGACCCTTCAAGATCCTCGAGGTCTGCGGCCCCACGGTCGTCAAGCTCGAACTTCCTGATCAGATGAAGATACATGACAAGGTAAACGCCCAGCATACGCGCCCCTACCACCCTCGCGACCCGCACCCAACCTCCCTACGCGTGGTGGACAAAGTCCTCAACTATCGCGAGACCATCAAGACGAACGCATACCCTCAGGGCAAGCCCGAGTGGTTTGTGCGCTTCAAGAACGCACCCGACGGTGCCGAGAAGTGGCTCGACCGTGCCGAAATGGAGTTCTGCGGTGGCGGCGCCTTCCTCGAGGCCCACGACCTCGACCCCGACAACACCCTTTCGGATGTCATCAACGATTGCAATTGACGCGTCCGAGACGTCCGCTCCGAAGAGGGGGGGCATTGTGGCCACCATCGCCCTCTTCCACGTGATCCCTTCGCCTGTTCGCCTGTTCTCCCACGGTAGGTCGCTGGCTACTCGCCACCGACCTCTTTTCCCGTCCTCATTGGTTGTATGTTTCCATATGCATTTCATTCTCCTCAGGCTGGGCCATTGCGGTTACATAGTGGCAAGGCCGGCAAGGAGCTAGTGGACATGTGTGCGGCATTTCAAACAGAGTTCGTATGAATTTCATGACTGCTTCAGAAATACGAGCAACGGCTGTGCACAGGACTGCTGTTGAGCTGGTAGGCCATCATGGCCGCAGGAGATAGTATCAACCAGCTGAGGCATCTACAAGCATAACAGCGTGCAAGGGGTGAGGAATACAACAACTGACGAGTGCCTACTTGCCGAACTTCGGACACCCGCATTCGCCGAGGTACAGCACGGACCATCAGACGATATATATAGTCCATGGCAGACGCAAAACCGGACTTCTGACAGTGAAGAAGTCCGCGGCTTCTCATCAATGACAATGACTTTAGTTCGTATGCAGAGCTATACAAGCAGATCTGCTTCATCTCGCAACCCTCGACATTGCAGACTTGGGACATTGTCAGACGTAATTCCGATTCCCTGGTTATCGTCTCTTCCACTTTATCACATCAGAAGGTACCACCTCAGAGCTGTACACAGCCGAAGAGCTGGCTTGCCTTCCAGCACACGACTTCGCAGAACCGGGACATCGTCCAACGTGACTCTGCCATCTTGCTCGTGGTATTGTCTCTGTCAAGCTATGCCTCGGTTGCAAAACCACACCCTCGAGCTCCATTACTGCCTCAGAAGCCACCACATGCTGGTACCACATCGAGTACAAACCAACCACAGTGTATGTCCAGAAGATGCATTGTGGGAATATGTCGTGCAGGTTATCTAGCTGCCACTTGAGGCATTTTCTGGCCGTCAGCCTCAGCCTCTCACACGCTCCGAGATACTCACAATGCGCATTGCTGTTATTGATACATGTGTATGCGCCAGTCATGAGTACAACGTGATGGTAGGAGTATGCGCTGGAGAAAGAGAGAGAACACAGAGTCGAGTATTAATTATCTGGCATCAGTGACACACACCCCTTGGACCCAACCCACCACTCTTCGAGGAACCTCCTCTTCCCCCGCTGGTTCATCATCACCACCACCTCTGTCGGCTTGTTCGATGACGACGACGACTCCGCTGCCCCGTCCAGCCGCGTGAGTCGCTGCCCATCACTTGGCCGCGCCGGGCATGGGAACGCAACGACCACCACTGCTCCGAGAAAGGTGGCGGTAAAGAGCGTCGTGAGAACTGAGCGGTGCCGTGCTCGGAAGTGCGTGAGGAGAAGGGGTGCCATTGCGTCGGGGTTGTCGAAGACAGTTGTCGAGGCTTGAGCTGTGGAGTGGTGTCGTTGTTGTTGAGTGAAATGCGAGCTCAGTAGTCACTCGTCATCTCACAGTCGACCTCTGCTCAACACTGAACCTCCTATTGTCAAAGTTAACGTTGACCATTGGTTCTGAGGAGGCCGAAATTTGCTCCCGCCGAGGTTGGCCAGTGGATGGTGGTCCATATGCAGCTGCCCATCTCCGTCTCCAGTTCCGTATACCCGCTGCCTCCTAGTTACTCCGACGACATTCCGAATCCACCCACGAGACCACCACATGGTCTATATCCCCCTACTTCCACTCCTTACCCCCCCCCTACCACCGCCCGCCACACTCAGCCCTTGTTGCACTCACTGTACGCGGTGATTCTCGGCTTTGTTCCGGCGGCGTCGATGGCATGGCATGGCATGGCAGGTTCTAGCACCTGCGCCAGGCCGAGGACACCCATCCACTCCAGATCACCGTACACCATACATCACCGTACATACACACCCAAGGGCGGGACCAAAAAAGTCATCTCTACTCCCCCCTACCACACAATTCGTCACCACCACCCACTTACGCCGGCTCGCTCTCTCTTTTCCATCTCCTCCTCCAACTCTCTAATCCGCATCAGAAAACTCAAAAGCGGTTTCACCTCGCATCATGTACGGTATCACCCGCTCCCTTCGCTCGACGCCAGTCTCGGCTCTCCGTGCTGCGGTGAGTAGAAAGCTAGTGGTGGTGGTGGAAGTGAAAGTGGTGGCCGGCGAAAAGTAGGCGGATGGGGCCTTTTTTCCATGGCAGCCACTTTTGCCGCCAGAAAAGTGTGTGTTGAATGCATTGCTGACATTGCAGCGCACCACCCCTGTCCTTGGAAGGCGTTGGAACTCCAAGGTCACCGGCCCCGTCGTCGGTATCGACCTGGGTACCACCAACTCGTGTGTCTCGATCTACGAGGCGGGCCAGGCCAAGGTTCTCGAGAACTCTGAGGGTGCCCGTACCACCCCTTCGTTCGTTGCCTTCACCAAGGGTGAGTACAGGCTCAGGGATACATAGCAGGACACTTGCTGATTATCTCTAGATGGCGAGCGTCTTGTCGGCCAGCCCGCTAGGCGCCAGGCTGTTGTCAACGCCGAGAACACCATCTTTGCCTCGAAGCGTCTGATCGGTCGCAAGTTCTCGGACGCCGAGGTCCAGCGTGACATCAAGGAGGTCCCCTACAAGATCGTTGCCCACTCCAACGGTGACGCCTGGGTCGAGGCTCGTGGTGAGAAGTACTCTCCTTCCCAGATCGGTGCCTTCATCGTCGGCAAGATGAGGGACACTGCCTCGTCCTACCTCGGCAAGCCTGTCAAGCACGCCGTCATCACTGTCCCCGCCTACTTCAACGACTCTCAGCGTCAGGCGACCAAGGACGCTGGTCAGATTGCTGGCCTCGAGGTCCTCCGTGTCATCAACGAGCCCACTGCCGCTGCCCTTGCCTACGGTCTTGACAAGACCGACTCTGCCACCATTGCCGTCTACGACCTTGGAGGTGGTACCTTTGATGTCTCCATCCTCGAGATGCAGAAGGGTGTGTTCGAGGTCAAGTCCACCAACGGTGACACCCACCTTGGTGGTGAGGACTTTGACATTGCCATTGTCAAGTACATCCTCGAAGAGTTCAAGAAGGCCGAGAACGTCGACGTTGGCAACGACCGCATGGCCATCCAGCGTATCCGTGAGGCTGCTGAGCGTGCCAAGATCGAGCTGTCGTCTACCACCCAGACCGACATCTCGCTCCCCTACGTCACTGCCACCCCCGAGGGCCCCAAGCACATCAACATGACCCTCACCCGTGCCAAGCTCGAGTCGATCGTCAAGCCCCTCATCGACCGCACCGAGGAGCCCTGCAAGAAGGCTCTCCGTGACGCCGGTGTCAAGGCCGCCGAGCTCAACGACGTCCTCCTTGTTGGTGGTATGACCCGTATGCCCAAGGTCGTCGAGGTTGCCAAGAACCTCTTCGGCCGTGAGCCCTCCAAGGGTGTCAACCCCGACGAGGCCGTCGCCATGGGTGCTGCCATCCAGGCTGGTGTCCTTGCCGGTAACGTTACCGACATTCTCCTCCTCGACGTCACCCCTCTCTCGCTCGGTATCGAGACCCTCGGCGGTGTCTTCACTCGCCTGATCAACCGCAACACCACCATCCCCACCAAGAAGTCGCAGACCTTCTCGACCGCCGCCGACGGCCAGACCGCCATCGAGGTCAAGGTCTACCAGGGTGAGCGTGAGCTTGTCCGTGACAACAAGATGCTCGGCAACTTCCAGCTCACCGGCCTCCCCCCCGCACCCAAGGGTGTCCCCCAGATCCAGATCACCTTTGACATTGACGCCGACGGTATCGTCAACGTCTCGGCTGTCGACAAGGCCACCAACCGCGAGCAGAGCATGACCATTGCCTCGTCGTCTGGTCTCTCCGACAACGAGATCGAGAACATGGTTGCCGACGCCGAGCGCTACGCCGAGGCCGACAAGGCCCGCCGTGCCGTCATCGAGGAGGCCAACAAGGGCGAGTCGTTTGTCACCGACACTGAGAAGTCGATGGCCGAGTTCGAGGCCCAGCTCGACAACGAGGAGCGCGAGAAGGTTAAGAAGCTCCTCGCCGAGCTCCGTGAGGTTTCCGCCAAGGGTGCTGCCGGTGACGCTTCGGTCAAGGCCGAGGACATCAAGGCAGCCATTGACGCCGCCCAGCAGGCGTCTCTTGGTCTCTTCCAGAAGGTCTACGAGAAGCGCAAGGCCGAGGGCGGTGCCTCTGAGGGCGCGTCCGAGGGCTCTGCCGACTCTGCCGAGGGCGAGAAGAAGAAGGACTAAAGCGTGTCGTTTCGTTTTGTTCTGCATCTCATCTTCTCCACCTCCTCACATTGTCCCTCTCTCGCACCACCTTCATAAAACCATTAGGCATGCCATGGTATGCTAGGCATGCTACATGCCAAAACTCATAATGTATACCCCTCACCACTGCATTGGCGCTCCCGCTACGGGCAGCGCAGGCATACATTGTATCAGTGATGAATGCACTGCTCAGAAGTAATCATCGTTGCACATAGTCAGGGATAGTCGTTACCTTGCACAGAAGTATCATCACGTTTCCATAACGCGGTACACGCCAGAACTAACAATCGTTATCAGCAGGACAGTCGTTCGCTGCATCCAATGCGGAAATGCTGAGTGAGACCCCACTTTTACGTGTTGCGCACGGTGAAGGAACGAGCCGTGTTGCGCTACGGTGAAGGAACGAGCGAGTGACTTGGCAATGAATCGACAAAGTATGAGTACATACATGCAGGATATGAATATGTATCCAGTTGTCTACATATAGCAGCGGGTATGATCACGGGGCGACCATCTCGCGCAGCTGCTCGATCGCCTCGTCGAGGAGAGCATTCGTAGTCTCCTCAGACGCCACAACGAGACCGGCCTCGCCGCCATGCCCTTGAGCCGTTGTGCGTGCGTTGGTGTTCCTCAGCTCCTCGAGAGCCTCCTGTACGTTCGACACCTTCACCGCCCAGCTAGCACCTGGAAGCAGTGGCTCTACTAGTGGCCTGACCTCGTCCCGTGCCGTCACGAGGAGCCGCGCAAGGATGTAAGCTAAATACCCGTGGAGGTATATTTGTGTCAATTCGTTGTCGCCACGAGCAGCTGTGTCGTCGCTGTACAGTGATGCAAGAATGCTTGCCAGCGGCCGGGCCCCGTGGCATCTGCAAGCGTGGATGCAATGCCGGTTCGAGCAGCCTGATACACCTATCGTCAGCAAGGCCAGGATGGGACGTACGAGTTGTGGCGATGGAGACGGCAGAGGGAGCCGAATCGATCATCGAGAGGAGGATGGCCAATGCGAACGACATGACATCGTCGACTGCGAGATCGATCTTCGGTGTGTCTGTTGTTCCTGCTGTGGCCTCGTTTATTGTGGGCGAACTCGGCGGAGACGACGTTTTCGCTCGGAGGGAGTCGATCACATCGTCACGCAGGACAATTAGCCGCCCCAGCATGGCGGCACTGCTCGGTAGCCTGGATGGTGTGCGTGCATGAGAGGCGAGGGCTACAAGAGGCTGAAGGGAGAGGATGGCACACCGCAGGGCTATCGTCAGACCGTTTTCAAATCATTGATGAGCTCACCTTGTCGACGGGAGCCCACTCCCTCGTCCCGTGCAGCAGCCATCAGGATGACAAACAGCCCCATCAAGTCGTCAAAGTATCTCACTTCATCGTCATATTCGCGTTGTGCATCCGCGAAAAGCACAGTCAGCACCTCCATACAATTCTGGATGTGCCTCAAGTCTGTCTCCTCGTCCGCTGAGAAGAGGTCCTGTGTGTCAGTGCGAGCTAGTTGTGTCTTGGGCTTCAGCGATACGCACCAGTCCCTTGCTGTACAGATCGGTCCTAGCTAGCAACGGTCGTCCCTCTGCCGCAACGGCAGACAGCACCGTCAGGTCTATCCGTTCATCCAGAAGCACACCAGCGATCAGGGGGAGGAGCTTGGGCTGTAGGCAACGGAGCAGTGTCGACGATGCGAGCCGACGCGTACTTGCCACTCCTACCACTTTGGCACATATCCGTCGCAGCATTTGGACCTCCCTGTCAGTGCCTGGTCTTGTCCGCTCACAACATCCCCACTCACTGCTGGTGTTGCCTTTCCGCGAAAGCCCATATCCAAGGGCCCATCGCGAATGTCTGCATTGCTGGCAAGGTGCCGAAGAGCGGCCTCAGCTTGACTTTGAAGCAGCGACTCCATTCCTGTACCCGACATAACCAGAATCGCGACGTATAGCAGAGCAGCCGTCTGCATGACCTAGTCATCAGCCCAGCAATACCCTTAGCGTACCTCGTCGTCCTCCCCCGCTCCGAGCAGCACCTCGAAGATGTACTCGATTTGCCCACTGAGGTACAACTTCGCCATCCATTCCGGCGACAGCATGTTGTTCAAGAGATCCAGCACACTGCGGTCAGCTACGCCACATGAAAACACACCTAGACCGCCTGGTCCCACTCGCTGAGCTTTGTATTCCTTCGATGAGGAAGCTGAGCTCGCCCATGAACCGTCTGTTCTCGCCCTTCGACCGCATGTCCGCTATAGGTTCTGGTGCTCGCGCAAGAGACGGGTCCTCATCTCCTGCGTCCACCTCGTAGCGTTTCCGCTGCTCCGCGTAGCTCTCCTTCACTGCCTCTTCCTCGGTGTCTGCGTCTCGGCTGCGTGATAGGAAGCTCCTGCTCCTGCCGTAGGTGCGCTTCGCGCCTGACGGACTTGGTGATGGTGACGCGGGTCCTGCTGTCTGTACCATGCTCATCGGTATTGGTGACCCGGGGCCGCTCTCTGACGCTTCCATGAGTGCGCTGCGTACGCTCCGAGTGCTGCTTGGAGTGATCGGCATTGAGTGGGCTGTCCGTAAGGCCTGCGGAGTTGTCGGCTCGGACAGTGGTTCCAGCACGTTGAGGCTCTGAGCTTTTGACAACATGCGTCGCGGACCTCGGGGCCTGGGTGGGGTTGCCGTGCCCGCAGGTGATGATGCTGGAGATACGGCCACGAAGAGGCTGGATAGATCTCGCGGCGAGACGGAGGGGACTACGTCAGATTGAGTGCGCCTGATCTTGCGCCTCGGTGTCGATGGACCAGGTCTCGAGACATGGGGAGCGTGCGATACACTTCGCTGCAGAGTTGAAGCTGCCGCTTGGGAGGCGCTTGATGATGATGGACCCCCTCCTGCCGTAGCTGCTGCTGCTGCTGCTGCTGCTGCTGTCAGAGATGGAATGACGATGACTTACTTTCCTCCGGAGCAGTCGCAGTTCGAGCACGCTTGGGCTCAGTTGACGACGAGAATATTGGCACACTACTACTGCTCGCCGCAACACTGTCGTCTGTGCTGGCTTCTACCTCCATAGCCGTTTCCCGGCCCTCATTGTCTGGCGAAGGCGCTCGCCTCTTGTGCTGTCCATTGCCGCGCCTGCCATATGTTCGGACGGGTGGACGGCCACTTGATGGAAACAGCATTGCCGACTCTCAGATGGACCGGTGGGACGCCAGGCCAACGAGAGAGTATCGAGTAGAACCACACACAGGCTAGCACCGAGACGCTCTGCACAATATGGGCTCAACCAATGCGTAGACCGAAGACGGTATGGTAGTAAGAACTCGCAAAGTAGTGGAAGATACGAAACAGCGGCTGAAGTTCAGTCGCGAGTGCCGGTGCCTTGTTTGTTTTCGATCGGCAGTGATGTTCGGTGACTATCTGCTCTTTCATCCTATCTGCCGCGCACAGTCACTAGAATACATAAGGGTATATGAACATCACATGTAGAACCTCCAAAAAGTCATTATCGGCATCACCAGGGAGCAACACATCACTCGCTGTCGTCGAGGTCCGACAGGTCCACGTAGGTAGGCTTCTTGGTCGCTGCTCGTCCGACACGCGAAGTCCGAGCAGGGGCAGCAGCTGGCTTGAAATCGCTTGGCACAGTCAGCATAGAGACCTACACGTTGATTGCAATGTGACTCACGATTCGTCGTCCTCGAAGTCAGAGGTTACAGTCTTCTTTGACTTCGCTGCAGGCTTGCGAGCAGCAGGTTTGGCAGCCGGCTTCGCGGCAGGCCCGTTGTCATCATCCTCGTCCTCTTTGACTGTTTTCTTGGCAGCCTTGGGGGCGGCCTTTGCGCGAGGCTTAGGTTGCGGCTTGGCGAGTACTTCGTCATCAGAGTCGACCACAGCGGGCGTCTTCTTCCTACCGGCAGCCGCTGTCTTCGCTGCTGGCTTCGAAGCTGGTGCTGCTTTTGACGACGCTCGGGAGGATGGCGCCTCGGAAGCTGGCACATCGTACACTATCGTCAGTCCAGCATGAACGTGGACGTACTGTCATCGTCCGAGTCATCCAATTCCATGATCGCCTCCTTGATACTCTTCTTGGGCGGCTCGTTCTGTGCTGTGTTCGCCTTCTTGGGGATCGGAGGCTTGTTCTCAGTGTCAGAAGCCTCCGACGCAACAGTGCTGAAGCTTCTCTTCACCGGTGAAGGAGCAGCAGACGGGGTCGCAGAGGGAGCTTTGGAAGAAGCGGCAGTGGCGGTCTCCTTCTTGACGCGAGGCTTTGCCGGGGCTCGCGGTTTGGGGGCTGCCTTGACCGGCTTGAAGTCCTCATCAGAATCGGTGTCTTCGCCCTTGGCCCTCTTCGTAGCTTTCACGGCCTTCTTCAGCTGAGCACCCGTCTTAGGCTTTGTCATCTTGGAGATCGAGGCATCCGCATCCAGCGCCAACTGCCAGGGTCAGTTACTGTCTGAGCTCGGGTCTCGTTACACACCTGCCACTCAGCCAGGAAGTTGTCCAGGTCGGCGTTCCACATGTCCTGAGGAGTGAGCTTGAGAAGCTCAATGAGCTCGTTCTCCTTGACATCGCGCTCGGCCAGGAGCTTGTTGACCTTCTCTTGCGTAAGGCTCCAGATGGCCATGCCCAAAAGGTAGTCGTAGTCGTTGTCAGACCCCTGATCTTCATCTTCGAGCGCCTCTTCCTCCTCTCCCTCTGTGGCCGGCTTGGGACCGTTCTTGGGGAAGGGGCGGAAGTTTAGCTCGCGCAGTTCGGCGACGATAGCAGACTTCTTCTTGTTGGAGACCACCAGCTCCTTCTTGATGATCATTGTGACGAAACGAGCCTGGTTAGACAATCTCTCAAACTGGCGAGTGAGTTCGTCGGCAAGGTGCTGTTTCCTCAAGCCGTAGAACTCTAGGCGCTTGGGGTAGAAGTCGGCGATGATCTCTTCAGGCGAGTTATACTTCTTGATCTTGCCCTGCAGATCGAAGCAGACCATGTTACTTGTGCTGATGGTAGTAGTGAGCTTGAAGCGGTTCTCGAAGCCTTCCTCCTCGGCCAGCTTCATGCCAGCTTCCTTCATGTGCAACCTGAAGTGCACAGTCGTGTCAGTGTGGTGCTCCTCATAGTCCTGATCTCGTCAGCCTGTGTACAGCATGCGGACTCACCTTAATCGTTGACGGTATCTTGTCAGTACCGCTGGTCATCTCCTCGATCATGACCTTGTAGTCCTGAGTCCATTTCCGGACAGGCAGCTCAATGATGTCGATTGTCTTGTCGTCGACCTTGACGGCGATACCGCTGACCTTGAACTTGTCGTTATCCTGGCGTTCAATGGCACCCTACTTCGTTAGCATCATGAACAACGGGCTTTTGCCGTACCTTGAAACCACGGAACCAAGGGGTCAATGGCACTTGCTCCTCTCCTCGCATGAGTCTGCGCAAGTTCTCCACCACATCAACAGGGTTGTAGTTGGGGATTGACGTGCTCCATCCAGTGCCAATGCCATCGGCGCCGTTGATCAAGACCATAGGTACGGTCGGCATATAGTACTCTGGCTCAATGCGGTGGCCGTCCTCCACATTGTACTTCAGTAGGGCGTCGTCCGCGGGGTGGAAAATCGCACGCGTCATGCGGGACACGTTAGTGAAAATGTAACGAGCGCTCGCCGCATCCTTGCCGCCTGCCATACGAGTACCGAACTGACCGTTGGGTTCAAGAAGGTTGATGTTGTTGCTTCCAACGAAGTTCTGCGCGAGTCCTACGATGGTCGACATAAGACTGACTTCACCGTGGTGGTACTCTGTGTTCTCACTGACATAGCCAACCAGCTGAGCCACCTTGATCTCCTTCTTTAGGTTGCGCTTGAAACTACCGTAGATGACCTTACGCTGCCCAGGCTTGAGACCATCCGCGACAGAGGGGATAGAGCGGATGTTGTCAGCCATGGAGAAGAGAATGAGCTCCTTGTTGACGAAGTCAGAAATCGGGATCTGCTTGATATCGTGGTCCAAGTACGTTCCAGGCTGCCATGGTTAGTGATATACAGAGCAGCGACCTGCCTTGAACTGCCTGAGCCATTCCTTTCTGTCATCGGCCTTCTTCTTGTTGAAAGCCATATCGATGAGCTGCCTGTCCTCATCCTTCACAGCGTCGAAGGCAAGGCGGTGTCGCTCGAGATCGCTGAAGTATCTGACAGCATCTGGGGCCATGCTGGTACCCAGACCCTAGAACAGTCAGCTCATAAATCTAGTCATCGGACTCACCTTGTAGTATTTGTATTCCCATCCCTTTCCATCGTTGTTCTCAGCCTTCCACTGCTCGTATTGTGGGATGGTGTAGAAGGTGTGCACCTGCTTCCCCTTCCATACCTTCACAATGGGAGTGATGAACTCTACGAGGAAGTTCGGCAGCTTCAGCAGGGATGGGAAGTGGTGGTCCAGGAAGTTGATTACTAGGCCCTTAATGTGCGATCCATCATGATCCTGTAGTGTCAGTATGCATAGCACAAGTGCGATCGTACCTGATCGGTCATGATCATCAGCTGCCCATAACGCAAACTGTCCGTAGACTGATACACGTGCTTGTGTTTCAGACCCAGAATCTTCTTGATGTTCTCGATCTCTACGTTCTTGGTGATTTGATCGTGGCTCGCCTCACGGACATTGAGAAGTTTTCCACGCAGCGGGAAGACCCCAAACCTGTCACGCCCCTGGATAGCTCCCAATCCTGATACAGCCAATGCCTTAGCGGAGTCTCCTTCAGTCAGAATCAGAGTGCACTCCTTGGATTTGCGACCGCCTGCCCAGTTTGCGTCTTCGAGCTTGACGATGCCTCCGATACTGACAACGTCAGACGATACCAGACGTCCACTCACCGAGACCGCTTCTGTCCGTCGCTCTTCTGTAGGAGCTGATCCTGCTTGAATCGAGCCCACGACAGGACATTGTCAATGATACCTGACTTCGCCACTGTAACCATTAGTAAAGTCATACGGCTCCACACACCTTTCTTGACAAAGTCCTCGGATAGCTCTGGCCTACTGCCGAAAGCAGAGCTCTTGAGAGTAAGGGTCTCCTTGGTCTGCGAGTCGAATGAGGGGTTCTCGATCATGGCATTGACGAAGATCCACATATGGCTCTTGATTTGATGAGGCTTGATTGGCGCTGCCTTGTTCTTCTTCTTGATGGTCTCTATGCTGCTCCGTTAGCAACTAAGGAGAGGGAGGGGACTCACAGTTTATTGGCCAGCTGTGTAGCGATGAGATCAACATGAGTTCCACCCTTGATAGTTGCGATCGAATTGGTGAACGACACCTGCTTGAATTCGCCATCTGAAAGTGCAAAAGCGATCTCCCATCGCTTCCCCGGAGTGTCATACACCACTGTCGGCTTGCTTACAGCGGCTCCGTCAAGCGAAGCCGATTGGGCGGCTGCATTCGCTGTCACGTACATCTCGACGTACTGCTTGAAGCCCTTGATCTTCAGGCGCTCGCCGTTCAGGAAGACCTTGACGTCTTTCACTGTGCCGGCCATGTCATACACACGCTTCATGAGAAGCGCGTTGGTGTCGTCGTCGATGTGGGTCATGTGAAAGCGAGCCAGCTCAGGAGTGAATGTGATCTTGGTCCACTCCTCACCCTTCTTGTTCTCCGTGATCTGTCGTTGTCAGCAGCCTTCCCTCACTCGTCAAACCAACCTTGGGAGTGCTCTTCTTCGACATGTTGTTGGAGAAAACCTGCTTGTACTTCTTCCCATTCTCCTTGTCTGCTGTTTCGACGACTAGGAGCGTTAGCACGACAGGCATTGCTGACACTCACTGAACTCGGTTGAGTAGATGTTCGCCAGCTTGGCACCATAACCGTTTCGACCACCAGTCAACTTTTTCTGATCGTCGTCGTAGTTGCTCGATGTGAGGCTATGTGTAAGCCACTGCTGTCACAAGCAACTTACAGGTTACCAAAGATAAGTTCCGGAATCATGATTTTCTCCTTGGAGTGCATCTCAACGGGGATACCACGACCATTGTTCCAGACTGAGATCTCGTTCTTCTCACGGTCGATTACAACCTTGATGGTGTCCATGGTGGGGTCGTTGACCTGAGCGTCAGGATCTGACAAGTATACGCCTCTATAAACGCACCTTGTTGTCTGCAGCGTTGACGAGAATCTCGTCGAAGATCTTGAAGAAGCCCGGAACATATGTGATGTTCCTCGACCGTCAGCAAGGTTCTTTTGTTCCACATACTTGTTGACCATCTGCTTCGTCTCAGAGTCGAAGACCCACATGGGCGCTGTGTTAGGCTCCACTGAGCCGATGTAGGTGTCGGGGCGCTTGAGCACATGTTCCAGTTGTGAAAGCTAGAATGTCGTCAGCCCGAAAGCTCGCTTGCTATGACAGCCCACACCTTACCTTCTGGTATGTCTCACTGGCACTCTTCTTAGTTGCAGGTTTCGATGGCCCAGGCTCGTCATCCCCGGAATCAGGCGCAGGACGCTTCATGGGCGTCGAGTTCACACTGCTATCTCCCTCCGATACAGAATCATTGGGCAGGTTCTTCTTCGTCGCCAGAGGTTTCTTAGCAGGCGCCTTCTTCGTAGCCGCTGCCTATGGAGTCAGTACTGCGTCTGAGCAAGCGACGCTACCTTCGTTGCCTTCGCAGCAGGAGCCTTCTTGGCTGCTGCACTCTTCACCACAGGAGACGGGACAAAGCCATCCGACTCGCTGTCGTAGCGGAAGTCGGAGGCAGCATCGCTGTCAGACATTGTGCTGAACGCACGCCGTTGCGGTAGCAGCTGAGCTCGCTCTGCCTGTGCCGACCTTGACTGAGCAGTGGAAAGGGCGTAGATATGTTTCCAGTGTCGCTGGGCAGATGATATGTGCTTGACCTGCCGGGAGAGTGTTGTGAGCATGCACGAAATAGGTCAACCCAGCATATAGACTTATGTTTGACACTGTTGATCGCGAGAGCAAGCGCGTCCGACACAAACAATCCTTCGTACGTGTATTTTATTCCGGACCGCTTTTGATAGCGATGTCTCCGTGGTCTCACGTGGTCACCACGCGCAGCTTCGTGTTGTCAACTGGGAATGCTGTACCGATGCGTGTCGGGTTTCGTGGACGATCATCGTATGCCTGCAGTCTACGATCGCGATCGACTCCTTGCACCTACTCTGAGCGCGTCCAGATCTGTGCTGTCTGTGCGGTAGCACACTTCCACTTTGGTGCTCCGGTTATTGCTGGACGGGTCCCGTGAAGAGCCCTTCGCACGTCTTGCAAGATGTCGCACGGCAACAACCCTTTCGACGACATCATGGCGCCTCAGCCACAGAGGCCGGTGTCCTTGGACCAGTTTGGCGGACAAGGCTCCCTTCTCGATGTCGATGATGAGGTATTGGATGCAGGCCCAAGCACTCAAGGGGCCAGCACATCTAAAGCTGCCGATGGAAAGCAGCATGGCTATACATTAGATCCATTCTTCGACGAGTGAGTTGGTGACTGGTCTCGCGATGCTGACGTGCAGCGATGATGAGTTCGGCATGCCACAACAGACAAGTGGATATATGCCGTCTGCATCTCAGCCTTCGGTCAACCGAGCGTTTGGAGCATCAAACCCGTCGTTGTTCGACGCCGACCAACCGTTTGCAGATCAAGGAGCAGTCCCAGCAGGTTTCGGGGCTCCAAGCATCATGAGCAAGAGGGCCGGAAGTCCAGGGCTGGATCCGTTTGCAGATGACGACGAGCCATCAGCATATACGTTCAACGCACCTTCCTCTGGGCCGTATTCCGGGCGTTATCGGCGAAGCAGATGGCGGCGGATCAAGGAAGACTACCTGACAGATGTGGACTGGACTTTCGGTCTGGGATCTCTCGTGGGCCGCAAGAACAAGTTCGATGGGATTCCTCGCGAGATTTTGTTGAATGACCCGGAGGGCAACCGAGTGAAGGGTTATGAGAAGAACTCGGTCAAGACTAGCAAGTACAATCCGATAACCTTCTTGCCCAAATTCCTGTTCTCCGAATTCTCCAGATCGGCGAACCTGTTCTTCCTGTTCACCGCGTGTATCCAGCAGGTGCCAGGTGTCTCTCCGACTGGCCGGTATACCACCATCGTCCCTCTCGGTGTGGTGCTCATAGCAAGCGCGTTCAAGGAGGTCAAGGAGGACCTGAAGCGGCATGCGCAAGATCGCTCTTTGAACGGAAGCAAGGCTCTCGTCCTCGTCAATGGAGGATTCGAGACCCGCCCTTGGAGAAAGATACGCGTTGGAGATATCGTTCGTTTGGAACGGGATAACTTCATCCCAGCAGACATCGTCATGATCAGCAGTAGTGAGCCAGAAGGTCTGGCATACATCGAGACGGCAAACCTGGACGGCGAGACCAACTTGAAGATCAAGCAGGCCCATCCTTCCACAGCAAGTCTCACGAATCCTCAGGCCGTGTCTTTACTTCGAGGACATATCCTGTCAGAGGCACCTAACATCTCTCTTTACACCTACGACGGAACCTTCCATCTGTCCTCAGCGCAGCCAGGTGCAGCGCCGGTGAAGATTCCCGTCGGACCGAATCAGATCATGCTCCGAGGGTCCCAATTGCGCAACACAGAATGGGTGTATGGCGTTGTTGTGAACGCAGGACATCAAACAAAGTTGATGCGTAATGCGACCGTGCCTCCTGTGAAGCGCACTGCTGTCGAGAGGCAGGTCAACAAACAGATCATGTACCTGTTTATCCTGCTTCTCATCATGTCCATTGTCTCTGCTATCGGCAGCTCTATTCGCAACGTGAGTCAGTGGTTAGATCATGCTGAACAGGATAGTGGTTCTACGCAGATGAAGACTGGTATGTCTACCTGCATGAAGGCATGCACAATCGAGGTAAGAATGTCCGTCCTTCACCGCCTGCTGACTCTCAGCTCGGCAGTTTGTTGAGAACATCCTCACGTTCATCATTCTCTACAACAATCTGATTCCTATCTCTCTGATCATGACGATGGAGGTCGTCAAGTATCAACAAGCATCATTCATCAACTCTGATCTCGACATGTACTACGAACCTACCGATACGCCCGCCGTGTGCCGAACATCCTCGCTTGTGGAGGAGTTGGGACAGATCTCGTACATCTTCTCGGACAAGACGGGCACGCTCACCTGTAACGAGATGGAGTTCCGGGAATGCTCCGTGTTCGGGACCACCTATGCCCAGACTGTAGATGACAACAAGCGAGAACAGGGTCAGAAGAACTTTGAGACACTTCGTCAACGGTCCCGAGAGGATTCGGAGGAAGGTAAAGTCATTCGCGAATTGTAAGTGCTGAAGGTGCGACCACGCTAACCATAGCTTGACTTTGCTGGCAGTGTGCCATACCGTCATTCCTGAGGTGAAAGATGGCAAGATGATCTACCAAGCATCGTCACCCGACGAGGCAGCGCTCGTCTCAGGTGCTGAGCTTCTGGGATATCGCTTCCACACTCGCAAGCCGAAGTCGGTTTTCGTGGATGTGGACGGGACCGAGGAGGAATTCGAGATCCTCAACGTCTGCGAGTTCAACTCGTCTCGTAAACGCATGTCTGTGCTGGTGCGAGGACCAAGCGGCAAAATCAAGCTGTACTGCAAGGGTGCGGACACTGTGATCTTTGAGCGACTTGGTACCAAGACGGAGATGGACGAGGCGACTCTGGTGCACCTGGAGGACTATGCAACAGAAGGTTTGCGTACCCTATGCCTTGCGTACCGAGACATCCCCGAGGAGGAGTACCGCGAATGGGCCGAGCTTTACGACAATGCGGCAGCTCAGCTGAACGGTAGAGCTGAGGCTCTTGACAAAGTCGCCGAGATCATCGAGCAGAATCTGACGCTCCTCGGTGCTACTGCTATCGAAGATCGGTTGCAGGACGGAGTGCCTGACACCATCCACACGCTTCAGCAGGCGGGCATCAAGGTTTGGATTCTTACTGGAGATCGTCAGGAGACTGCTATCAACATCGGCTTGTCGTGCCGCTTGATTTCGGAGTCCATGAACCTGGTCATCATCAACACTGAAACTGCAGTCGACACCGCTGAGCTCCTGAACAAGCGGCTTTTCGCTATCAAGAATCAGCGTATGGGCGGTGATGTTGAAGAGCTCGCACTCATCATTGGTATGTCTGCCTCGTTTTGGTGCGCTGACACATCAGATGGGCGTAGCTTGACGTTCGCGCTGGAGAAGGAGTGTGCGGATGTTTTCCTGGAACTGGCTATCATGTGCAAGGCTGTCATTTGCTGCCGAGTATCCCCGTTGCAGAAGGCTCTTGTCGTCAAGCTCGTGAAGAAGAGCACTACTGCACCTCTGCTGGCTATCGGCGACGGAGCCAACGACGTCAGCATGATCCAGGCTGCTCACATTGGTGTGGGAATCTCGGGAGTCGAGGTACGTGCTCGAGTCGATGTCTCTGACCCCAGGGCTTGCAAGCCGCTCGATCGGCAGATGTCGCTATCTCCCAGTTCAGGTTCCTGCGCAAACTGCTCCTGGTCCACGGCTCCTGGAGTTACCAGCGTTTGTCGAAGCTGATTCTGTACTCGTTCTACAAGAACATCACTTTCGCATTATGCCTCTTCTGGGTGAGCTCATTTCTTAGGGACCTCGCTAATGTCGCAGTACTCCTGGTTCAATGACTTCTCAGGTCAGATCTCATATGAGGGTTGGTCGATGTCGTTCTACAACGTTGTCTTCACCATCCTGCCGCCCCTGGTTATCGGTATCTTCGACCAGTTCGTCAGCGCCCGTATGCTGGATCGGTATCCGCAGCTCTATCACCTCGGCCAGTCGAACCACTTCTTCTCGCCCATCAAGTTCTTCTACTGGGTCGGAAATGCTTTGTATCACAGCGTGGTGAGTACCTCGCGTCCCATCATGTTCGTGAGCTGACAGGCAGTTGCTCTTTGCCTTCACGAGCCTTGTGTTCCACTCAGACCTCATTGAGTGGGACGGCAAAGGAAGTGGGCTGTGGATGTGGGGCACTACGCTGTACATGTCTGTCCTGCTCACTGTCCTTGGCAAGGCGGCGCTTATCTCCGAGTGAGTGTTAGGCATTTGCACCGCTGATGTTCTAGTGTATGGACGAAGTACACAGTTGCGGCTATCCCAGGCTCCTTCGCTTTCACCATGATCGCATTGCCGCTATACGCTTTCATCGCACCTCTGATCGGCTTCTCACTCGCATACAAGGGCATCGTCTCTCGCTTGTGGGCCGACCCCGTCTTCTACTTCTGCCTCATCCTCTTCCCCGTCATCTGTCTGCTCCGCGACTACGTGTGGAAGTACTTCCGGCGAACCTACTACCCCGAGGACTACCACATCGTTCAGGAAATCCAGAAGTTCAACCTGTCGGACTACAGGCCACGGCAGGAGCAGTTCCAGAAGGCCATCAAGAAGGTCCGCGCGACACAGCGCATGCGTCGCCAACGCGGCTTTGCTTTCAGTCAAACAGAAAACACAACGCAGGACCAGACTCGCCTTATCCGTGCATACGACACGAGTCAGGCCCGTCCTTCCGGATTATAGATTTACTAGGGCATACAATGCATGGCACGGCTCATGAGAGTAGTGATGGTGCAGGAGGTACATCGCAGGGCAACCCGGCAGTCTGGTCGTCAGCGGATTCCAATGTAAAACTCACGTCGATGTCAAACGAAGCCCAGGGTAGGTCTTCCAGAGCTGGCGTGCTTGCTCCGGGAGTTGTGGCAACCGACGCATGGGCATAGCGCAAGTCATCACCAGCTGGGCCACGGAAGAGTGCTATGCGAATGGTCCGATCGGTCGTCCACGAGTCGCCAAGCTGTGGCATGAGTACAGCGCGATCGCCAGTCTCGAATGTGGCGCGCTTGTTCTCAGCAGTAAGGAGCTTGGTCGCGAGCTGGTTAGCTACGATCACCTGGCGTCAGCTGTGCTAGTGGGCCAACGTACGATGCAGCCATGGACTGTCGCTATTCGTCCGATCGTTTGCTTCGCGCTGTCGTCAGCTCCCCCGTTTATCGCCGCGACTCACAGATCCATCACTCGCTTTCTGACGTTCAGATCCAGTGTCGGCTGGCGGAAGTGGTAGCTGAGTGTGTCAATCGCGACGAGGCCGACTTTTGGGTGTTCTGCAACCCAGTCGGGCAAGGTATGTAGTACGGCAACCATCTGCACCTGAGTCGCTACGCGCATGATGTGTACCCCATCGACAGCCTGGGCCACAGTCAGATCAGTTGGCACGGTGTGCAGGAGCGACTCTGCGGCCTGCTGCACCCTCTCCGGCGTCATGGAGCCCTCTGTGTCTGCGGTCAGTTGCATTACTGAGCCTCACTCACCTATCAGGAGCACTTCTGGCGCATCGTCGCCTGCCAGCCGGAGACTCAGCGCTGCCGCCAACGCGACGCAGGTCTTACCGCCGCCGGGAGGGCCGGACAGCTCGATCACCATCCCTGGTGCGATAGGAGCGTGCGAAATGTCCCTCCCCTTCCCTTTCAGGTTCGGCACCGACGGTGTCCGGATAGGAATAGTGCAAAAGCTCGCAATCAAAGTATCGAGCGCAGTCGATAGTGTCGAAGCCCGGACTGGCTCAGACGCGTGCAGCAAGTCGGACGCTCTAGCCGACTGCGTAGGTGTGGGCCGTGACGGGCCAGCTGCCGTCAGTACAAACGGTCAGCCTCGCGCACCTCTTCTACTGTCCGCTTTGGCGATCACATCCTCTGCTTGTGATTGACTCACACCCAGCTCTGGCGTCAGTCTTATGCGCGGCTCCATACGTACCGATGGCCAGGTCGCTTGCGGAGGCACACGCCACGTCCTCAATACTGGCGTACCCGTTGTCCACCAACGCAGCTCTCACATCATGCCTGCGCGTCAGACGAGCCTCACTGGACGTACGGGACAGCCAGCTGCGAGATGGGTCCCGACATGATCTGAGGCAGTAGTATGTACATCACCGTCAACTTCTCGACAAGGCAACAACAAGAAGGATGGAGACCCCGCAAACAATGGACTAGGTGCCACACGCGAGTCCCGGTGATTCCCGCCACGTGTTGCCGGGCCGCGTGAGCGAGTTCGCTGCTCACCAGCGTCAGCGTCCAGCGCGTATGTCATAGCGACAACTTCGAGCATATCGACTTCCAGCTGCATATCGACCTCGAGCTTACGACTGCTGTCGACCAGACGCAATCAACATCAGGCGACAGAGAGCTGTCTGCTGTCTCAACGACTTCACTACGTCTGCATTGCCTCCGGCTGATACCCCGCCCAACTCGTGCCCAACATGGTATGTGCTCACACCCTCCTGCAGCTAATGGCTAGTCGATCATGGAATACAACGGAGGCTCGGTGGTAGCTATGGTTGGGAAGGACTGTGTGGCCATTGCTTGTGACCTGCGCCTTGGATCACAAGCAACAGGCGTGGCTATGAACTTTGAGAAGGTGTTCCCTGTCAATGACACATTGTACTACGGCCTCCCGGGATTGGCGACGGACGTGTACACTTTGTGAGCAGCTGCTGCCATTGCAAGATACCTCGCTGACAGACAGGAAAGAGCAGTTGCGTTTCCGCGTAAACATGTACCGTATGAAGGAGGAGCGCGAGATCACCCCCGAGACATTCACACATCTCCTCTCGTCCACACTGTACGAGAAGCGGTTTGGACCGTACTTCATCGAGCCGGTAGTCGCTGGGATTGGAAAGCCAACAGCGACCAACCCCGACCCCAAGCCGTTCATCTCCACCATGGACACGTGAGTGCTGATGTGCTGAGGTCCACTGACGACCAGCATCGGATGTATCACCACACCGAAGGACTTCGCAGTCGCGGGGACTGCAACGGACAAGTTGTATGGTGCTGCTGAGGGACTGTGGGAGCCGGATCTTGTGAGCATGCGGTGTGGGTCCAGCTGACGATGTAGGAGCCAGAGGACCTGTTCGAGACCATCTCACAAACACTACTGAACGCTGTGGACCGTGATGCGCTGAGTGGATGGGGAGCTATCGTGCACATCATGTGAGTGGAGGTGCGTGGCAAGGCTGACGGGGTAGCACCAAGGACAAGGTGGTCACGAGGCAACTGCGGTCGAGGATGGACTAGGCGGTGGGGTTAGAGCAGTACAGCATGTAGACATTCATCGGCGGGGCGCTACGGTCACTAAATGGAGGTCTAATGACAGGTCGTTGAGGGTACAGGGACGATCACTACTAACACAGCGCACCGCATAGGTTAACCTCGAACCTCTTCACCCTCCTCAAGGTTAAGAACTTCTTGAAGCGACTGTACGATCTCCTGCTGGATGTTGCGGAGGTACTCGACTGTGCTCTGGTCGTCTTGCTGCGAAGCCTGTGCGACCTGCTGCAGTTTGCCGCGGAGCTGCAGTGAGCCGAATTCTGAGCATCGATTCACCTCCATGACGATTTTGCGTCTCTGGGCTCGAGCGTTGGCACTGCTCCAATGACGACCTGCATCAGCCACTGACGAGACTTCTACTCACTGTTGTCCTCAAGCTGCGTGAGCTTCGCCGCGACTGCGCGGGCGACGTCCATCACGTCCTCGGGCAGCGCAGCCAGTTTCGCAAGCTCCAGGCCTGATATCAGGGCTATTTCGCCACTACTCACCATAGTGGTCTGTCTTGCACGCGCCCTCTGCCACCTTGTAATGGAACGTCGTGCCGAACCCGTCTGGTCTCTCGGCCTTGTTGTCGTGCAGGTGTCAGACTGGTCAATTGGGGACCTTACCTGCACTTGGAGGTGGAGGCTGGGGTCAGCTCTGACACGGGGAGATCATTCACATCGTGACACCGGGGTACAGTCCGAGCGTGAGTGCCAGCTCGTGGAAGTGGGTCGCGAAGAAGACGAAGGCCTGGGGTCAGTGCTAAGCTGCAAGGGGAATGGATGTGGAACCTGGCACAGATTGAAGGCAAGATCAGGTGCGGGATTGCTTACCTTGGTATTGATGAGCTGCTCAGCGATGGCTTGGGACAGCCCGACGCCTTCGATGGGAGAAGTTCCTCTGCCGAGCTGTTCTCAGTCGAAGCTCAATAATGATACTACCTCATCAATCAGGACGAGCGACTGATCTGTCGCCATCCCTGGTGTAAGTTGCTGAACACTCATGACGATCAGACTGGACTAGACAGACTTGCTCAAACCAGCACGAAACAGCACAGGTCGACTCACCAAGGATCATAGCAGACGTTGCCATTTCCGCAGCAAACGTCGACAGCGACTTCTCAATCGAGTCTGGGGTGAGTCAGCGTATGTGCTCCTTAGCATCATCAGTGCTCCTCACCATCGTTAGACAGCCGAGTCAGCAGAGCGTCATGCAATTTGATCGTAGCATGCTCAGCTGGGATGCTGCTGTCAGGAGCCAACAACTGGGGGACTCACAAGCACCCCGCCAACGCCTGAATGACCAGCAGGCCAGTCTGGCGGAGATACGTGCTCTTCCCCGACATGCTGCTGTGAGCCCCAGAGATGGTCTCTGTACAATGAGTGCTCACTTCGGCCCCTGGATGAGCTGAAAAGACGATGGCCCAGCCGTAGCGAAGACATCGTTTGGGACGCAGTCGCCGATGGGAAGGGTGGCCTCGAGGATGGGATGGCGGCCGTTCTTGATCTCGTTGTTAGCATCAAGAACAAGCCCCAATGGGTCTGCTACAGTGGCGCTTAGTCGACTCACGATGATGGAGTTGCCGATCTCTGGGCGGACTGGGGTCAGGCGAGCGTAAGGGACAGTTACCATATGAGCGGCCTGGACATCAGCACAGGAGGTCACAAGAAACTATCGACTGACGCTGGGATATGATCGCGAAGCTCGCTAGCATGTCGAGCAGTGCGATCTGGGCTCAGTGAGGGCAACAGGTCGTCGTACCGCCTCAGAGCAGGCATACAGGCCACCTGATGATCAGTGACAAGCTGTGCTGTCAGGCCGACCCACTGATATGCCCGACAACATCTCTTACCAGCGCCGAGATGATCTCGTCGCTCATGAGGAACACTTCCTGCTGGGTCTGCAGCATCCGAGCATTGCGCTTGAGCTGTGGTGAGCTAGTGTATGAGGCACAGCCTGGAAATTATGCAGTAGCTTGAGTGGGAGAGGTAGAACCGGTGAGACTCACCAGCTCATGGGTTGAGAACTTGACCACCTTCTTCCCGCGCTCGACATTGATTAAGTCCTTGGGCAGCTGGATGCCTGCGATGTCGTCTGCTGATGTACTGAAGCGGAAACCGCTGCCGCTCCATTCTAATGTTACAGCTAGGCCGTGCTGTTCTGCTTGTGAGCCAGGCTTGCCGCTCGTGACTGTACCTTCAAGCTCGTCTGCCACTGCCGAGTAAGCAATTAGGGTCGATATGGACTCACAGTCCACAATGTCCTGCACATTCTCCTCATAGGTCGACCGAGCAAGATCCAGGAGCTGGTTGAAGTCGCTTTTCACAGCATAGAGGCGGGACCGCTTCTGCATCTGCCCTTTGGGTCCTTTGGACTTTCCGCCGAGCGTGGCTTCCACAGCGATGCGCTCTGAGGTGTCAAGAACAGCGCAGCTTCTTCCCTCACCATCGATTGCAAGGGCGATGGTCTCGATGATCGGATTGGCAAGCGTCTCGCGCGTCAGTCCGTCCAGGCAAAGCCTCAGCTCACCCTTGACACGATGACGAGTAGCTGCGAGTTGCAATACTTGACAGCTGCGCATAGCTGAGGGATCACTCGCACGACCTTCCTCAGCTGGAGGAGAATGTTAATGCGGTACTCTGTGCGACAGGGGTCTAGCACCGTCTGAGGGTCTCGAGAGAACTGCGTGAGGTGGTGGGTGTGGGGAGGGCTCACGTTAGTGATGAGGCGGTCTAGGTCGACCTGGGGTCAGCCGGTGTGCTATCCGATGCTCCTCCCTGCTGTATCTGCGTCTTCTCACTTTGTCTAGTGCCTTGAGGGCCTTGCGAAGGACGTCGAGGTTGTCAGTGTTGTGCACAAGTTCTGACTGAGTCAGCAGGAGGATGTGCTAAGCTCTACCTTCCACAGCGTCCAGCCTGTTAGTCACGATGGCTCTGCCTTGCGCGTCAGTCGTCAGCGGTGACAGCACGCACGGTTGCTAGGCTGAAGTAGGGACGCTCGCAGGAGACGCATTCCCATTGGTGTGAGGCAGTCATTCAGTGTCGCTGTCGTGAGTAGTGTCTAGTATCGCGTGATTCACAGAACAGTGTATTGGTGCTCTTCATAGTGAGATTGTTTCGAGCCAGCTCGAGGTTGCGAGCACTCTCAGTATCGATGAACATGTAGCCTGTGGTCGGTATCGTGTGTCATGACAAGACCCACCCTTGAGCGTCTCGTACTGAATCCTCAGAGAGTGGTCAGCAAAGGAGGCACCAGCCTCCACTGACGTCCAGTGAAGCAGTGCACCGATGGCACAGAGGGCGTAGTAGCGATCCACGGCTGTAATCAGGACTGCGGGCTTAGACTCGTCTGCGATGCAGAGGCGCTTGATGCCCTCGAGGCCTGTGATGAGCATGAATCTGTTCCCTGGGTTGAGGCTGTACCATTCTCGGCATTCCAGTAGTTTCTTGCCACGGCATGGCAGCTGATTTGGAACTCGCTCTCGAGCACTTCTAGAAGCTGGGGTGTGTCACTGGTCTTCTTGATCCCACGGCCGTGGCTGAGTGACTGGTTATCCGAGATAAGAATGGTGCTTGGGAAGTGAAGTGTGAGGTAGTGAATGGTTTTGGTATAAGCTGGTGGTTAGGCATTCTCACGAAGAATGAGTACTAGGTGTGTCTGTGAACTGCAGATGTCAGTCACTATGAGCGATGGGTACAGTACACAGACCTGAGTGAGAGACAACTACACACGTCGTCAGCACCACTGCCCTCATCCACACCTACCCTCCCAGTCTCGCAGTTCATTGCAGCCACGCCGACCTCAATGCCGGATGCTGGAGGTCAGTGAGTGCCACCTTCCTCGGACCTATTGGCATACTCTTGTTCTGTGTCACTGCAACGACATATTCTGCACCTTCCCCAAACACTGTACCAGTCGTGCTCACGCGACCAGCGTTAGTCGTGCTTCCTGCCACCTTGAGCATGTCAGTACACAGCTCCGGGAGCCCGCACACAACAACTGCACTTTGGGCTCCAACGAGGCCGGTGGTAGTGGGCGCTTACAGATGCACGTGAAGGAAGTCGCGTGGATACCTGGCATCCTGCACCAGTACCAGCCCCGGACATCTGCGTCAATGCACCGGCCGTACCCAGCATCGACGGAGCGCCGGAGGTCATCGAGCGAGGCCTGTTTGACGACGCGCGTGACCATCCCTTGGGTCTAGACATGGTCGATGAGACGTAAGTGGGTTATATTTGAGTAAAGAAAGGAATGAAAACTCCCACCTCGTTTAATGGTCTCCGGTTAGTCACCCCAGCAACACCGAGGAACGTATTAGACTTTAGCTTCCGAATAAGGGTTTGTCGGTAGAATGAATCGGTGTCGCATGTCGCACGCTCAAACGAGGCGAGGTGAGTATCCTAACCTGCTGTCTTGTCGGTCAGTTCGGAGGTGCGCCGAGATGAGGACTGCGTAGAGTTCACTAGTGTGCAAACGAGGCGGGATCTCGAACGCACTCTGGTCGTACTAGCGTTGTTAGCGATGCACTGCACGCAGGCGGCATGTTGACTTTTTCTGGAGCCGGTAGATCCGTGACTAACCCCTGCAGTAGCGCGGTGGTGCACACGAGAGCGACCTTCTGCAGTGCACAACTCTCTCAAGATGGAAGAAGAGGAGAGTGGTTTCCGTTGGATTTTTCTACTGAACCCCCCATTCCGTCCTCGGTCAGCACAGGGTGACAATAGGCAGATATGAGGTTGTCCTCCTGCCACCGTGTTATGGTAGCAGCTGCCATGCGCAGTGGGTACACATCGTCGGCGGCGGCGTACACTCGTCATGAAGAGATGAATGCAAAGCGACATCCATTGCACATGTATGTGCCTTGCATAACAATGACAGGACGTCCGCAGCAATCATGCATGGAGAGTACGGCCGAGCGACCAAGCAACACCAAAAGAGCAGAAGATTCAAGACATTTCATTCTATTAATGAAAGAAAACGTTGCACATCGCTTCCTGATGCATGACGACCAGAAGTGTGTCACTATGTCACCGATGTCGTCAATAACGCGTATACTGCTGCCGTAAGTGTCCTAGTGATCTAGTGGCGTTCAGGGCCGAGGGGCAGACAACAACACATGCTCGCATCTTTGTAGTGAGGTCATCGGTGGGGTGCCCCACAATCTCAGCGGGTGCGGGTCGATTGCACCTGGGCATCTGAGCAGCTGGACTCGACGAGTGGGCCCGCAGTAGTGCTACGTGCTACCCTCTTCCCTCTGCAGTCGACTTGGCGGACCTCTTTTGCTCTCCTGTTGAGCTTATCCCACTGACCCTCATGACTCGCGTACGCCATCACGAGAATGGAGGTGATGTTGTTCGAGGTTTGTCTGCAGCGAGGGGTCAGTGCCAGTGCCAGTGCCAGTGCCAGTGCCAGTGCAATGCGCGCGCGCGTCTACTCATAGGGTCTGCCAAATCGGCTGCGGACAACGGCGGGCACCGTAGCCCGCTTGTCCTTTGAATGTTGTAGATGTTTTGGCTATAGTGGATGAATGTCTGTTTGATCTGATGTCTCGAAGAATCCCTCAAAGTAAGGGAAGTAGTAGTTCAGGACAACTGGCCTCCCTGGCTGGGCCGTAGTGGTACCATGTCGCGACATACGGTGTTGTTCCGAGCTGGCGTCTATGGCCTCTCTCTGCCACCATTTTGTCCGCTGAGACACAAGGGTGAGCGATGCGAGATCATCCGCGGCGGCGCACGGGTGTGCAAGAGACCAGTGTAAGGAGTTCTGCAGAGAAAGACGCGAGCTTTTCTGCAGATGGAACAGACGTAGAAATTAGATGTCCCGGCCGACCACAGGTCTGCCAGACTGTTTGTTGGAGTCGCAGGAATGCGAGGCATGCGAGCTTTGCCCGTCCATGCCGTCCACGTCCACAAGGAGGTTATTTAGGACCTGGCACGTGGTGTGTACTAGCATAACAATGCCAAAAGCCACCAGCGCGAGGCCACGATGCACCACGTACATGACAAGGTGGGGTACTGCGTATGGAGACACGGAATGAGAGGTCACGCACCCCCGCACAACTCACCGGTCGGTATCGATCTGGCATCCTTACCGTTGTCTCGGAATGGCTCCGCTTACCGTTGTACGCCGCCTGAATTCTATATCCCCCCTTTCCCTTTTCCCTCGTGATAGATGGTAACAATCTTACTGCCACTAGCCACGGCTACTACCATCTCAAACTACTACTCCTGCTCCTCTTTCTCAACTCCACCAGTCGCCACCTCTACGGGATACTAGCAGACTCCCCTGCCCCCTATTTCTCGAGCATCGTCGACACCCTTCAACGAGCGACACGCAGGACGCTCGGTGGTGACCTGACAATCCTCGGACCAACACCGGTACAAGCTTATTATATATAGCCCTCGAGTTGCCACTACCACATTGTCAACGGCAAGGCGGTCACGTCTAAACCAGTCCTCCTTCGGCAAAGTGTTCCATCGATCATAACAACAACAACAACTACAACAACAACAACAACACGATACATTGTACATATAGCGAGGCTGTAAAGGTGTAAACAAACCTCGCGCAGGTCCGGGTGATCAGCATGACGATGTCCCCGGCGGTGGCTCCGCCAGTCCTGGTGGACATGGGGCTGGACAAGGGCCGTGCACCGTGAGTGGCATCGCGATCGCCCAAGCTGATCAGAGCAGATCATCGTCGCCTCTGTCCTCTCCAGAAAACAAGGTGCGGAAACCTCGAGAGGTGAGTGGGACTTGGGAGGAGGAGCGAGCCGTGGAGCCAGGGTGGGTGACGGGAGATCGGCGTAACAAGCATCGGTGTATCAAGCAGCCTCATCTGTGGGCATGGGCTATGCCAGACACGTCTGCAGTGTCTTTTCCGATGCTAGATCCTCTGTGCTTGCTGTGCGCCCCACCCCTCTCCTACCAGTTGCCTCCTAGAGCTATCATGTATCGTTGGTGCTGACATGTTCCCACGACAGCCTCGACGGCCACAAGTATCTCCCACCCGAGCCATGTCTCCCACCGCTACCCACTCGCCTCATCCGCTCTCACAGCCACCTATCACCGCTGCAGGGACAACTTCCAGGTCACCAACGGAGCCGTCAGATGCAGTGCCATCGCCTTCACCGGCGATCCCCGCCCATCTGCGACAAACACTCCGTCGCAGGCGATCATCATTCCCGCCTGCAGGATCGTCGGTCTCGACGCAGTCCTGCGGACCTGGGACCCCACGATCATCAGAGTCTGCTGCTATGGTCCGAGAACCATCAACAGGCTTCAATTTCGATGGAGGATGGTTCTTTGCGAACGGATCGACGCCTGTGGGCGGGAATTGGGAGAGCCTCTTAAACTTTGGCAGCGACAATGACATCGACAAGTCACCGGCAACAGGAGTTGCTGCGGATTCTCCGTCCCAAGCGCTGTCGCTTTTCAAGTCAGAGGCGCATGAGAAGACCACTCCGACACGCAATGGCGCGCATGCCAAGAATGGCCATGTGCCGCATACGGGGGATCGCGGCGACCACGCGTGGAGGGCTATCTTGAACCAGACGCTGGATGTTGAGGGTGTAGGGAGTGTCTCTGTCTCTAGGATTTTGACTGAGGTTTGGAAGCGAGGAGGACCAGCAGCTGTGAGTAAAGAGGGCCGATTAATGCGCTGACACTGCACAGGTCACTGCGTTCAGTCTGTGGTCTAGCATTCTGGTGTCGTTGTCGCTGTCGCCTGATCACGGCTCCTCTGCCCGAGCTGGGACGCCATCAGCACAAGCTGCGTTGTCTCTGCAAGCGCTCTACAACGTCGCTATCAAGCCGCACGAGGCGACCATCTTTGCAGGCTTCTTGTTATCGTACCAGGCGTCGATCGCGCCTGCCGCTGCGAACGCTTTCCGAGAGAGCCAGGTGTATGGGCCGTGGACTCCTACAAAAGGCGTGGTGGACCAGGACCTGACGCACTGGACGACTGTGCCTCCTGGCGCCGAGTGGCCATCTCTGTCCACCACGCTGCCATCGGGCTCTGGTCTGACACCTCGGCGGGAGTTCTCGCCTGCACTGGGTCTGCCTCCAATCGACATCTCTGTTGCGAATGACGAGAACGCGGGAGACCGGGCTGCCTCGCAAGGGCCAGACGAGGATGGCATCAATGGGATCGACGAGATACTAGCAGAGATGGAGGAGACAACAAATCTGCACGACACCACAGCTACCCAGGAGCCGCCGCCGTCTAGCGACGCAGCTCCAATGACACACACAACTATCGAGGCCAAGATGGAGTACCCGGCGCATCCGCCTCTGATCGACAACAGTTCTGAAGGCGATGTCTTCCAATCGCGCTCACAGCGTCACCCGAGTGCGTCAGAGACTGAGCAGCAAGTACTGGCAGCATCGCCGTTCATGTCTGGAGGCTCTATCATGTCTGCAACCTCGGCCAGCACGAACATCCCTACTGTCGGCCAAGTCCCTGCGGCACAGGAGCAGCCTGTGGCGAAGGCGCCGCCTGCGCCCGCGCCCAAACCAACAAGGGTTCGGCCCCCGCCCCAGCTGCAGCTTGCGCTTCCCGATGCGCCCTTCATCCCGCCTCCTCCGATGTGTATGTTCTTCTCACCATCGTTTCGGGATTTGCAAAAAGGCAAAGTGGCTGTGTGGAAGGGCGACCTCGTTGTCCGTGGTCGTGGAGGTGGGAAGTTCAATGTGTTGATAATCGGCGAGGAGGGGTCAGACCATCTGTGGTGAGTAGCAGTAGTCCAGTCAGGACTGCATAGTGGTGGTAGAAGAGGCATTGCTGACGAGCTACAGGCAATCACATACATGGCACAGTACTCTGACCTACCCACCTGTGCCTGTGGTGACCGAGACATGCACCGCGACTATGATCCCAGTGTCGACACTCGCTCGAGAAGGGCTGCTGCCAGTCACGATGGGCATGGTGCTCTGCAATGACGACAGCAATATGGACGCGTTCGTCCACATGGTGCAGGGGTTGCATGCTGAGGGAGTTGTGAGTATCATATTTCTGTACACCCTTTCTGACAACAGGCCTTCCACCTCCCGATGCCTGGCTCTGGGCTCCCGATCGTCTTCCTGCCTGCAAAGTTCGACTCAGTCGACCCATTGCAGCGCCTAGGCATTGCTTTCATGACAAAAGGCGGGGTGCCCCCTTCGTTCCCGCCAACACGGAGGCCATCCGACACTGCGAATGGGGTAAATGGCGTCGAGAATGGCTCTGGAGACGCCAAGAAGAGACGTAAAAACAGCGACTCGAAGGAAGCTGGCGATGCGGGCGCTCGCCCGGCGTCGCGCAGGAAGAAGACAGTAGTAAAACCTAAGACCGGCTAAACACGCGCTACAAAGGTCAGTCCGCGACTCATGGGATTCCAGGTGATTCGTCTTTGGGCTTGTATGAACGTACACGAGTACTTTAGTGGAGTATATCTATATATCAGTATGCAATCTGAGATCGATAATCTCATGTGAGTAGAGCTATGCAGACGCTGGAGCTCACCAAATGGATGACCTGCCTTAAACTTGGGCCACAGACGAAATGCCGTTACTTCCGCCACGTGGCCGCCGTCATGATGTCCGCGGAGCTCGCGATCGATGTCTCCGATCCCAGAAGCTGGAGCGATAGCACTGACTGACTGACATACCTCACCACCACGAAATGGCGGCCTTCCAGCGTCTCTTCAAGGCGTCTCTTGCCCCCACGGCTGCCATCGGGGCTGCTGTGTATGCCTCGGGAGCGACCGCCTCCGCCGATGCTGGTGCGCCTGCCCAGGTGCCCGACATCATCGTCAACCCCGGTCGCACTCCTCGTGGTGACAAGGTAAGTTCTGATTACACACACCTTCATGGTGCTGGTGCTGACAGTCTCTAGCTCCCCATCTACCCCAGCCCCGAAGGCGAGGAGGTCGTTACACTGGTCGTGTCGCACAACCCGTTGACAGAGCACATTGCGACCGCACGGGAAGCGACTGCCGGGGTTGTCGGGCAAGCACGGGAAGTCGTCGAGAGGGGAGTGTCACGGTGGATTGACTTTGAGCGTGGTGTTGAGCGTGAGTGGGAGATCTCCTGAGGTTGCTAACGGACAGGTGAGGTGAAGCAGGTCTTGCCAAAGGACGAGTCTCTGACTCCCGGCATCATCTATGTCCTGGTTGCCGGTCTGACTGGCTCCGTCCTGACGCGCACTCGCTCCTTCCCGGTTCGCTTCCTGGCACCGCCGACGTTCGCAGTCATCGCGATGCCCTACTTCCTCCCCAAGACATCGCACAACATCCGCGCCTACCTCTCAGACCTGGAGGACAAGCACGCACCGGAGTTCGCGGCTCAGCATGACCAGTTCAACGCCAACGTGGCGCTTCACTGGCAGCTGATCAAAGACCGTCTGCAAGGTGCCAGCCACGAGGCTCAGCAATGGAGCAGCAAGGCTGCGCAGGGCGTCGAGTCGGCCACTGGACTGCGTGTGTCCGATGTGGCCCGTCGTGGTCGTGAGGATGTCCAGGGTGTGCGGAGCGAGGTCGCAGACGCTGTTGCCTCTCTGCGTGGCAAGCTCAACGAGGCCGCACCATCGACCCCCGCCCCCTCCACACCAGTCACGCCCGTTCGGTATGAGAAGGTCGCGACTGTGTTCGAGGAGAAGCCGATCGCGCAGATCGTCGAGGCTGTCCCGGCTGACTCTGCGCCCGCATCCGACGCCGCCGTCGCAACCCCTGAGCCCATCCCAGTCGCCGAGCCCAAGGTCGTCCCCGTCCCTGCTGCCGCACCGGCTGTGGTCGTGAAGCCTGAGGCTGCGGCGACTCCTGCTGCCCCCGCTGCTGCTCCTGTTGCACCCGCTGCTCCCGCTGCCCCCGTTGTGGATGCCCCTCCAATCCCTGCCCCTGCCCCGGCCAAGGCTGCCCCCGGCTCCGCCCGCGAAGTCAGGGAAGTTGATGCGTCCGGTCTCACGCCCAAGCCTAAGCCGACCGAGCGTATCGTATAGATAGATGCCATGCATATAAGTATGTCTACCTACACGGGAAGGATGTGGCAGCCCAAGAGTCCGCGCCCGCCCCAGCCACTCCGCGGTGTCAGGCGGAGGGTCAAGCGCTCGTCTGCGCGAGTGATGAGTAGTCGGAGTGGTCGCTGCTTGTCAGTTATCGAAGGTGAGGTAGTACTCACGCCCTCTGAGCCTGCTACGACAGAGCCGATTGCGGCCATGCCGCCCTCGCTCGACGCCGTGACACCAGCGAAGGAGTAGATAACATCACCAGCTCTCAGGCCCTGGCGTCAGCTGATTGCAGAGTTGAGACTCACGGCTTCAGCCGCAGGGCTCTGAGGCGCGACAGAGTTGACCCGAGCGATCGGTCGCTCTGGCCAGCTTTCTGGCATCTCTGGCCCGGACGATGAGGGTCCTCGAGATCCATTGGCAGCTGATGCAGATGTAGTTGATGGGGTAGAAGCCGGAGCTGCAGGGGTAGTCGTTGCGCCATCGGACGCGAAGGCAGACTCCAGAGCCGCGGCTAGAAGTCTGACCACCTCGCTGCGGTCGTTGTATAACCTCACCAGGGCAGAGCGAGCATGCCTTATAGCGTACTGCTATCAGCTTAGAAACCTCATGCGACTGACAATGTCAATATCGCCTCGCGGGTAGCCTTCTGGATCCAGCAATGGAGTGTCCACGCCTGCTCCGTGCTGCTGTCAGCATAACAAAGCTCGCGACAGGACAGTCGTACAGAAGCCAGGACCGCCTTCAGCTCGTCCTACTGTCAGCACTGCTCAGTCACCGTCCGTCGCACAATCTCCTTCTCGATCTCATCCTTCCTCTGCATGAGAGCCCGCGCATACTCCCTCGGCTCGCCGGGATATGCCTCTGAATCTGGCAGAGGCAGCGATTCTTGCTGGTAAGGCGCTGGGATGGACATGGAGACGACCGTGAAGTGGAGGTTGATGACGAGCTACGGTTATTATTCCCGAATTTCGCTATTCCAGTTCCAGTTTGTGTTCACTTGTGAATGTTTCGAGTTGCCAGGTCGTTCTTGCGCACACCTTCAACTCGGTACAGGCTTAGACCAAGATACAGCACGATGGCAGTCCCATTCTCAACGCACAAGGCTGAGGCCGAGCTCGCTATCCAGGCAGTCCTGCGCGGGTGCTATCTGTAAGCCGATGGCACTCCGGTTATCAACTGACGCCAGGACCAAGTCGGTCCAGGACACATTGGTCACTCAAGACACGATCATCAAGAAGGACAAGTCGCCTGTGACTGGTATGCTGATATCCTGGGGGTTTGCTGATTACAGTGGCTGATCTCTCTGCACAGGCTCTGATTTCCTTGCATCTTCTGGCCCACTACCCGAACGACAAGATCATCGGCGAGGAGGACACATCCGAGCTCCGCGCCAATCAGCCGCTGAGGGAGAAGGTCGTCAGCCTGGTCAACGAGGGGTTCACTCGTGTTGACGGTTGGGGCAAGGGGAAGACGTATACCGAGGAGCAGTGCGTAACCAGCTGCGGCGCCTCAGCTGATGCCAGGATTCTGTCTGCCATAGATGCCGGATCGGCAACGGGCGGCAAGGAGGGACGTTTCTGGACTATCGTGAGTACCTGATGCTGTAACAGATTCTGATAGCAGGACCCCGTTGACGGGACATCTGGCTTCATCCGCCACCAGCAGTTCGCAGTTTGTCTGGCGCTGATCGTCGATGGACAAGTTGAGCTGGGTGTCATCGGCTGCCCTAACCTCGGCCCGGAGCCGGCGAAGATCGGTGAGGAGGTGATCCCTAACGGAAAGGGTGTCCTTATGGTCGCGGTGAAGGGAGAGGGGAGCTGGTCGCGCCCACTGGACTCGGACAAGTACACTCGCCTCGAGTTGCCAGCGACACCGCCCGCCTCGAACCCACTGACTTTCCTCGAAAGTGTGGAGGCCGGGCACTCTGCGCACAGCATCCAGCAACGCATCGGCGAGCTGCTTGGTGTTCAGCGCCCATCATTGCGTATGGACAGCCAGGCCAAGTACGCTTGCCTTGCTCGTGGCGAGGGAGGTGTGTACCTCCGCATCCCGACAAAATACTCAGGCGGCAAAGACTACCAGGAGAAGATCTGGGACCACGCATCTGGAGCTCTGCTCATCGCCGAGTCTGGAGGCATCTGCACTGACATGAGGGGTCACCCACTTGACTTCTCGGTTGGCCGAACGCTCAAGAACAACGAGGGTATCGTTGCTGCTGGCAAAGAGATGCACGCGCGCGCTGTTGAGGCAGTCAAGAAGGCAGTAGGGGAAGCGGGGTATAAGCTCTAGACATAGTATTGTCATAGATATACATGGGTCATTATACATTGCTGCGTGGTACAAGTCATGAAGGATATCTCATGTGAAAGGAATGAAGTCGTCCTCACCGATGCCGAAGGACCAGTGCACACCAGCTGGTGTTCCTACCATCCCCTGACCTCCGGGTACACGGACGATCGCGTCGCATACCTGCACATCGCTTATACTTCGCGCTCGCAGGGCTTCGACCAACGTCATCTCAGCTGGGAATTGGAGAGGTCGCGAGGGACCAGTCAGCGTGAGGTGGATGTTGAGTAGCCGTGTAGATTGCTCCGGCCGCTCGAATGGTGCTGGATATGGTGGCGGAAGATGGGTCCTGTAGAAGGGCGCAGCTGGGTGCAGACCTTGTACAGTGACGAAGACAACAGCTCCCAGTTCAGACCTCACTTGGCACAGCGCGTTCCACACGTTGTGCATGCTTGCTTTTGCCGTTGCTGGCCGCTTGGACTCATCGGCCCACCGCTCTGGCCAGTACCCGTCGCCGAAGCCATCGCACACGACGACCTCCGCTTGCACTTGGGAGTGAAGCAAGCGGCGTAAAGCCTGCAGCCATCCCTGTGCTCGTGGCTTCAGGCGAAGAACTAGCAGTCGACGGAGCGAGGACTCGATCGCGGTTTGGATAGCACGAGACACCTCAGCAGATTGTACGTCCTGGATAGGTATGCCGGCCGCGCGCAGAGAGGCATCGATTCGAGAGGCGATATGGCCTCGCATAGACTTGACCACGACAGAAACCATGCAGGACTGTGAGTGCGGTGAGAGTACCGCGGCGTGTACGCCTCGGCCACCCAACGGGACCGTCAATGGGGGCTCGAGAGGAAGGATCAAGTCAGCCGGCAGCAATGCCGTCATGAGTACGAACGCGCAGAGCCGAGTCTTTCCTGACCCCGACGGTCCGACGATCTCTACGAGGTCACCGCGCCGGAGGCTGGAGCCGCCATCGTGAGGCCGAGCGGAGAGCAAGAGCGTATCCAATTCCGGAATGAAGGTCGGCCCAGGAGGGGTACCTGACGTTAGAAGTCCAGGAGAGAGTCAGCCGCACTGTAATAGCGTACACCCATCACCAGCTGTTGTCAGCATATTCGTGTGAATGCTGCACCTCTGACGCTTTCCCTGCTTCGATCTCGGACAGCATTGTGAAGGTCGAGATTGGGGCGGCAGGCTCGTTGGCGGCATCGGACATGAAGATGTAAGCAATGGAGGGGTAAAGGAGGTTACGATTCGAGCTGGGTAGTACGAAATCTGGAACCAAACAATCGACACGGAAGTAGACGATACATTGTCATATCATGAGCACACCTTTCGCGACCTCGTCGCTCCTCCTTCCTGGTCCCTTCGCACGTGCACGCACGAGACCCATGGTGCGCGCCTCCTCTACAAATCTAATGAATCTAGCATGCTGCCGCGCTTCTCCTTCCTCGTTGATATCCTTCTGAGACTGAACGAGCTCGTCGTCCTGCCCCTCATCGATCGGCTCTCGTTTTCGTTTACCAATATCATGTGGCTCTTGCGACGCCCCGTTGACATGTGTCGCAGTCGCGCCACTTGCAGGTTTGCTGTCGCTGCTGTCCATCGCATGTCGGAAACCTTCGAGCCAGTCCCACAGGCTGATGGACTTCCCAGATGACTGCCACAGAGCGAACATGGCTTCCAGTTGCTGGAATGGGTCCATAGCAACCCCAGATCGCGCCCCTTCCATGGGCCTGAACGGCGGATTAATGGCGGCATCGCCTCGTAGATGACTCTCACCCGCAGAACTATCCTCCTGCTCCATCAAGGCGCTGGAAGATGCAATACCTGCAGCGGCAGAGCCGTTTGTCCGACGTTCCATTGCTGTGACTTGCTCTAGCCCGTTCGATATAACATCATCGCGAGCTGAACGGCGATCGGCAATGTCTTTCTCCAAGCCGGAGAGGAATGCGGGCGGCTTGGACATGGCTGCAAGTATGGACAGTCGAGGCGCCGGATTCTGAGACTGCTGATCAGCTCACTTTGGGGTCAACACATACGGCTAGGACGTCGTCCATGCTTTCAACGGTGAAGAACTCAGAACTGTCTGCATCCTTCCTCTGTGATCTTTCTGCTGCGATTGCTTGCACTTTTCCTGCCAGTTCAAAACTGGCATCAGACATGGGCGTTCGTCCTCCGCACCTCCTCGTTTCTCCATCAGTATCTAGTCCTGCGATAGGCGTCACGTTGCTATGCCTTAGAAGTGACCACTGCTCATCAGATGAAGCAAACTCGCAGGTCGTACCTTCAGAGACTTCAGGATGCCAGATGCGCCTCCACCCAGAAGATCAGCCTCGCCTCGCAGCTCTTCCGCAATGGCATCGGACACTGCAAAAGGTATCCTCGTGGTATCCTGAGCAATCTCCAGTCAGCCGTCATCCAGGTTGCACTCACATCAAGAATCGCATCTACAGTGCCTAACCGCTCTCTAGCCCGTCCTGTGCTCAGAATGCTCAGGTCAATCTCGCTCGGGTCTAGAAGGGTCCAGCTGCTTAGGAACGTTCGTATTGCCGGGACTGATATGAGTAGGCGAAACGGTGCAGAAAGATGAAGCCTGCCTAGTCAGCGACGTCACGTCAGCTTAATCACCCCAGAATGTAAACCAGCTCCGAAATGACAGGGGGCGGTATGGTCTGGGCCTGTTCAATGACTACGAGGAGAGAGGCGTCTGTTGTGAGCTCAGATAGGAGACCTGCGCACGACTTGACCCAGCTGCCCACCTGTCCACCTCGTCGATAGGCGTGCGTCCACCTTTCTTGGCCTCCAGCGCCTAGCATCAGCATCACTGGTTCGCTCGACACTCACAGCCGCTCCCATAAAGCCTATTGCAACAGCACGAGTTGCCGTAGTAAGATCCTGCATGTCACGGCCGTTGACTACTGCCACTGCAGCTGGAAGCGATGACAGCCGGGTCGAGAGGCTGGACGATGCACCTGTCTTGTCAGTGGGGACACGGAAGCTCTCACCTTGCATGAGAGCTACAGGCAGACGTCGTGTCGGGAAACTCTGTCGCAACAGCGGAGATTCATTGCAGCGTCCCAGCCAGTCCGAGATGACCTCCAGCTGTTGAACAGTGCGCTCCTGTTCGTAGACCTCATGATCAGTGTGAAAGCTGTAGCACAACGCACTTCATGGGCATTGTCTAGTTTTGCACTTGCTAGCTTGTAGACATCGTCTAAGGACCTTCTGGACGGACCAGGCTGTCCTTCATCGTACGGCAGGACGAACACACCCTAGAGAATCAGTATAAACACCCTGCTTCCTTGCTCTGCTGACCTTGTTCAACGAATGAAAGTCCTCTTCCTCCATTGGACAGCGAGAGGGTAGCGTGGCGAGAGTTGTTGCAGGCAGTCAAAAGTCAAGATGCAACTCATTGGAAAATCACCGATAAACAACACCACAGCTTACGGCATGCCAGGATCGGAGTAGAGCGACGTTCAAGCCAGACCCGACTGTTCAGCTCCATTCAAGGCTAAAGGCTTGCTGATTCTCTGGATGTGACTCTGCTGCTATGAAGTAGACAAAAACATCATGCGTTATGCGTAGACGTCAGGACTGATAGAAACTTGAAGCGACAACATCGTCACCCGCGGCATCACTAGCAGACACACACGTACACCAATGGCATCTCTCGTTGTACAAAATGCTGATTAACGGCCACCGGCCATGGCCTTCTGCATGGCACGCTTGACACCCAGGGACGCCCGCTTAAGCTGGTCAGTGGTGGCGTCCTCCTGCTCAAGGACCTCGAGGGCCTTGGCGATCTCGGACTCGACGTTGGCCTTGGCACCACGCTTGATCTTGGAGCCGAGCTCAGGGGAAGAGATCTGCTGCTCGGTGGTGTTGATGTGGGCCTCGAGGTCGGACCTGGCCTCGTGGCGGGCAGCGGCCTCCTTGTCGGCAAGCTTGTGCTGCTCAGCCTCCTTGATCATAGCCTGGATCTCGTCGCTGGAGAGACGACCAACAGAGTTTTGGATGGTGATGTTGGCCTCACGTCCGGAAGTCTTCTCCTTCGCGGAGACCTTGAGGAGACCGTTGGCGTCAACCTCGAAGGTGCAGATAAGCTCAGCCTGGCCACGGGGCATGGGGGGGATGCCCGAAAGCTCGAACTCGCCAAGGAGACGGTTGTCCTTGCACTGAGTGCGCTCACCCTCGTAGACGGGGAAGGTGACCTGAGTCTGGTTGTCCGCGACAGTGGTGAAAACACGAGACTTGTTCGAGGGGATGGGGGTGTTACGGGGAAGAACGACACCGAAGATGTCACCCTGCATGGCAACACCGAGGGAGAGGGGAGCAACGTCGAGGAGGAGGAGGTCGGCAGTCTTGTCCGAGGTCTGGTTGGTGAGGACGGCACCCTGGACGGCGGCACCGTAGGCAACGGCCTCGTCGGGGTTGATAGACTTGTTGAGCTGGCGGCCGCCGAAGAACTCGGAGACGAGCGACTGGATCTTGGGGATACGAGTGGAGCCACCGACAAGAACGATGTCGTCAACCTTGGCGGCAGGGATCTTCGAGTCCTTGAGGACCTTCTCAACGGGGTCGATGGTAGACTTGAACGCAGCGGCGTTGATCTCCTCGAAACGGGCACGGGTGATGTTGGACGAGAAGTCAACACCATCCTTGAGGGAGTCGACCTCAACGGTGGTCTGGGTGACCGACGAGAGAGTGCGCTTAGCACGCTCACAGGCCGAACGGAGACGACGGAGAGCACGGGGGTCGTCCGAGATGTCGAGCTTGTTCTTGCGCTTGAACTCGGCCTTGAAGTGCTCAAGGAGGGTGTTGTCGAAGTCCTCACCACCAAGGTGGGTGTCACCGGCAGTGGCCTTGACGGCGAAGACACCACCAGTGATAGAGAGGAGCGAGACATCGAAGGTACCACCACCAAGGTCGAAGATAAGGACGTTCTTCTCCTCCTTGGTCTGGGTGTCGAGGCCGTAAGCGATAGCAGCGGCGGTGGGCTCGTTGATGATACGGAGAACGTCAAGGCCAGAGATGGCACCGGCGTCCTTGGTAGCAAGACGCTGGGAGTCGTTGAAGTAGGCCGGGACACTGAGAGCCGTCAGGACCCGCTCACTATCTCGCAGCAAAACACTTACGTGATGACGGCCTTCTTGACGGTCTTGCCGATCTTGGCCTCGGCAACGTCCTTCATCTTGGTGAGGACCATGGCGGAGATCTCCTGAGGAGAGAAGGTCTTCTTCTCACCGAGGTAGTCAACCTCGACGTAAGGAGAGCCGTCCTTGTCAATGACCGTGAAGGGCCAGTGAGTCATGTCCTTCTTGACATCGGGGTCATCGAAGCGGCGACCGATGAGACGCTTGGCGTCGAAGACGGTGTTGCGAGGGTTCATGGCCGACTGGTTCTTGGCGGCGTCACCAATGAGACGCTCGCCCTCAGTGAAGGCAACGTACGAAGGGGTGGTACGGTTACCCTGGTCTGAAAATCATTAGCACCGAATCCTGTAGCCGGGAGGTATAAACACACCATTGGCAATGATCTGCAAGTCAGCGTTACTGCTCCGCACCCTGGCACACAATGCACACTCACCTCAACACGGTCGTTGGCCCAGACACCAACACACGAGTAGGTCGTGCCAAGGTCTGCTGTCAGTTGACTGCCACTGTCGGTTTCTGGCTGCTAGACTCACCGATGCCGATGGCACCCTCGAAAAGCTCGTCGGTCGACATGATGACTGTGGTTTTTTTGGTGGCTGATGTCAATAGCTGTACGCCAACGTTGACCGTAGTTCTGCACCTCCCACTCACCTGAAAGATGCCTTTTGGTAGAAGTTAAGGAGGAGACAGGAGTCGAGCGCCCGGAGATTGGCCTACCCACTGGACCTCCGCCCCACTGGTAACGGGGGAAGATACCGTCGAAAAAGTTACACTGAAATAATTTGCCGCCGGGATTATCACTGTGGCACCGGTCAATCCTCCCAACTCCGGGATGAGATGTTGTTCCTCTGCAGCTCTGCAGCGCTGCAGCTCTACATTGAGTATGCTTTGCATGCGTGTAACGTAGAACAATGACAACAATAATGGCGTGCTACAATCCCAGTTCCTTCATCAGAAGTTGGTTCCTCTCAATATTTCTTCGGCGCTCAAGCTCATACTCGTTGAGGGGTGCTGGAATGTCAGCTTGTATCTTGGGAGGTGACTTGCAACACTTACTCTCCACCGCCGCTTGCTTATCCTGCTCCGCAACCTCCTCCTTGTAAGCAGCAACGAGGTCGGCGGCATTTGGGAAGTAGCTGAAAAGGAACGAGCGACTATACCACAGCTCCCACATATGCGTCTTATTTTGCACGACGGCTAGGTACTCGTTCACTGTTTTCCCTTCTTTGCGGCTTATCTTCGACCCTATGATTGCAGTCAAGCGTGTATCTACCTGTCAGCGGCTCCCAGGACACACAAACGAACCATCTCGACGCTTCACAACCTTCTTCACTGGTTTGCGCCGCTTACTATCCTGACTTGCACTCGCACTTGACGACTCGGCGCTCGAATTGCTACGCTTGCGGCGTGCCCGGCCTATGGCGGTCTCTACTGTCCTCGGGCGGTTGAATGTCTTAAGCTCCTCCTCAGTCATCCACAGCCGGGGTGCTAAGGGTGATGGTGGACACGTTGGAGTAGCAACGCCATACCGAACAAGGAATCGGGGTCCAGTCTCCAAATCGTCATCAAGGTCGAGAATCTCAAACGGCAGCTCTGCGTGGTGTTAACAATGCTATCCCCAAGACGGCAGTGGCTGACCCTCACAGCAACTCAGATGAGCTCGACCTACCTTTAGCGTTGAACTCCCGCAGCATCTCCTTGATGTTTGTGAGGTTCGACAGAGGCTCCCATGTATCATCCTCCGGCCCATATCCCTCCCACCGGATGAGATAGCAGTCCTCCAGCTCCCCTGACGGGCCTTTGGCTTGATGGAGTGACCGACAGAGGACAGCCTCCACTGTGTATATGTTCTCAGAGGGTGAAGGCAACGGCTGTGAGCGTCAGCAGAATACTACTTCTTGCAACCTCGTACCTGGTATGAGCGACTAGACCGCCGAGAGCCTGCCGGTGACTTTGTCATCGCTTTGCTTCTGTGAAGGACATGAACTCGTGTGACGTTGTCAGTGTCATACAACTCAAGATCATGAACAGCATGCGCGTGCAACTGATTGCACTACCTCCACTCTTGACTTCCGCGCGCGCGTCGCGACGCGTCGGTCACGTGGTTCCATGCCATGAAGTCAACATGAGTTAGTGGAAGGCTGAAAGCGCATGCATGCATGCAAGAAGCTTATGTCACAACGATACAATGCCAGTTCTTGCCACATCGCATGGACAGTCAGCTTTGCATATGTTGGTCGGAGTCGGAGAATGATGAGAGGAGGTAAGTGTTCTTGGCAAGAGGGGGGACACACAGCGGCTACTGTGGTCCGAGAGCTCCGATCGGGTGCTTGTGCCTACAACTTGCACATGGCAACACCTCGCAAATGAGGACTTGGTCGCTGGCATGTGCTCTCGAATGTGGACACTGACCTGGTGTCGAAGCTTGCTGTGAGCAGGTGCAAGCAGATGCAGGCAGGTGCCCACCTCCACGAGCAATGTCGGCGGCGGCCAAGGCGTGGCTCGGCACGTGAAGCGAGCGTCTAGCGGAGTTGCCGGTCTGGCTGATCTTGCTGGGATATTGACTCAACAACGTCCACTTTTGCCCATCTTCATCATACTTACAACATGTCAGCCTATGGTGCTATCGAGGTTCAAGCACCTACAGTGCCATTGGAGGTGCGAACTTATTCCTTGAGCAGCGGTCTGTCAATCAGCACCCACCCAGTCACGGGCTCTGATACGTCCGCGGAGTTGGTAGACTACCTCTGGCATGTGTTCAATGAGGAGCTGGCAGGTGAGCTGCAACGCTGATCCGTTGACTAACAGAAAGATGGAAAGACATACCCGCAACGAGGGCCCATGACCCGGGAGGAGTTTGTGGCTTACTTCTTCGGCTCAACGACGATAATTGGCATCCTGCATCCCTTGACAGCATCGAGCTCGTATCCCTCCATAGAGGAGGCGATAGGCGGCCGGTCGCTGGAGGAGAGCGTGGCAGGTGCTTACTACATGTACGCTTCTGATGAGTCAAAGCAAGCTGACTGGAAGCAAGCCCAATTACCCTGGCCGTTGCAGTCATGTGAGTTGTATAGTCGGTGCATCTAATGTCAGAACTGCAATGCTGGTTTCCTGGTGCCACCTGTCCAACGGGGGAAGAAGATCGGCTATGGCCTTGCGGAGAGCTTCCTGTACTACGCTCCGGCACTGGGCTACCGCGCCAGTGTATTCAATCTAGTATACAAGAGTGAGTCGAGATCTGCTGTGTGCATATACACTAACGACAGCCAATGTGGCTTCGCTCAGACTTTGGGACAAGCTAGGCTTCACTCGCGCAGGCCTTATCCCGGAGGCAGGACTACTCAAGACCGGCCCCGACGGTGCAGAGGAGTACGTCGACGCCGTGATCTTCTACAAGAGATTCGACTAGATGGCAGTCTTCAACTTGTCTTCCCTGATAGCCGAGACTGGTTCGCTCTCTATGGGCACAAAGATGTGCTTTTGGTAGAACAGAAGCTCGTTGATACTTGCACGGATATCGTCCAGAGCTCTGTCATCAGACCTAGTTGCACCAAGCTACTGACCGGTGTGCCGACTCTGTCGATCGCTGCTCCTTCTCTCGCCTGATGAGTGCAGGATACCATCTCCTGGCAATTTCCTGACATGTCAGTCCACTTGGATGTAGTGTTGCCCACCTTCACGCTCGAGACATCGACGATGCGATAGGACAGGTGTTGCATGACTTGCGGCATGCCTACGAGGAGGAATCTGACAATCAGCTAGTCGAACTACGGATAATAGCTCACCTCATGTCAGCGTGAACTGAACTTCCAGCCAGTAGTCCTGCTCCAGGTTCTGGAATCCACTTCTGGATGTACTTCAGAACGTTTGCAGCGACCTCATCGTAGGTGTGTAGGGAAGCGATGCAGGCCGCAGTCAGACCAGATTTGCCGTGCTGCTCTGTGCACCATTCTCCCATGTTATCAAGGACCTCCTTGGGCGTCTGGATAACCCAGTTCACCCCCTCGTCAACGGGTTGCAAGTGCCCATCGGTGATTATGACTGCGATCTCGATGATTCGGTCGTTCTGAATGTCTAGGCCAGTCATTTCGCAGTCGACCTGTGGGAGTTAGTCTATACACGAGTCGACTATACACACCCAGACCATGGGTCCGTCATCGTAGGTCAGTGGCTCGGAACGCATGCTGCGATGTAGTTACGCCGTCTTGGGAACAATGGAAAGCAATCAGTGTCGCGCTGAACACGACGCTCGTATCAATCTGATAACATTGATATACCCCGGATATCCGGTGATCTGGACGCGTCTGTCCATATGATGTCAATGTACCTTCGTCCAAGCCGTGAAACTGGAATGATTGTCCCAATAGTCCAAGTGCTCTGCATAACCCAGATATCTACAAGGGAACTACTACACCATCCTAGCCACAGAGCGATAGCGATCAGCGGCCCCCAGCGCCCGCACCACCTGCTCCTCCGCCCATGAACTGAGACGCGAGGTCCCGCAGATTCGGGTCCGAAGCGAGCTGGTTGATATCAGGCATGCCTCCTCCATTCTGCATATTCTCAGCCATCTGCCGCATCGCGGGGTTCGACATGAGCCTCTCCAAGCCACCGTTGGCCATCATCTGTTGGGCCCTGGAAGTCAGCATCTCTCGTTACCTTGCTTACTCACATTGCCATCATCTGAGGGTTCTGCAGGAGGGAAGAGATGTCGGGCATGCCGCCACCGCCACCACCACCACCTCCAAGACCACCCATCAAACCCGCAAGGGCAGACAGATCAGGCATACCGCCAGCGCCGCCAGCACCACCGGCACCACCTACGCCAGGCTGAGCATCACGTGCTGACGACGAAGGCGTCCTCTCCGCGAGTCGGGTCTTTGCAGTCGCAAGCGAGCTGGACATGTTTGCGTTGTTGGGGTCCAGCTTCAGTCCTGCCTCGTACGCGTCGATAGCATCCTGGTACTGGCCAAGTGAGAATTGTGCGTGTCTATCTGTCAGTCATGCGCGGTACAGTCATCTCACCCCAGGCGAGAGAAACCCTTGGCGAACTTCGGGTCGAGATCAATAGCCCGCTGTGCGTCCTCTGCAGCCTTCTCGTGCTGTCCCAAAGCGCTGTAAGCGGCCGCACGGTTCGAGTAGTAGACGGGCGTGGGGGAGAGCTTGATGGCTTGAGAATATTGCTCGATAGCCTCGTCGTACTTCTTCTGGCCCATGAGGGCGTTGCCCTGAACCTTGAGCTTCTCAGCCTCCTCCTTGTCGTTCTCAGACAATGCAGAAGAACTTGATCCTGCCGCGCCAGATGCAGAGGTGCTTGTGGCACCAGCAGTCTTGGACTTGGTCTTTGCGAAGACATCCAGAAGGGCAAGGAGAGACGCGGGCTTCATAGAGTACGCAGCCTGGTCCTCTGCAGACTCTGGGTCAACGCCAAAGGCCTCAGAAATAACCTGCACTGAGTACATTAGCCCCAGCATTACGGCATGTGCTCACCGGCAACGTCGAGGCTTTCCTTATCGTCCTCCTTGACGGTGCCATCTTGGGCCGAAGTCCGGAGGAAATCGATGCTACAGTTGTCAGTACCGCCGTCCAGTTTTCAACAAGTCAAAGGAAACATACATGTTAAACGCCAGCTGTTTCTTCCTTTGGTCGGCCATGATCGCGAGATTGTTCGAATATGAAGAGGTCGAGGACTTGTCGAAGACAGACGTATCATAAGAATGTTGTGGAAAACGCCCCGCTGGCGCAGTGGAAGCGCGTCAGCGTGGCGCCCCATGACCCGTCACGTGCCTGAAGCAATCAGCATCAGCGGGCCTCGTCCTTTTCCGGCGATTATCGTTTGCTTTATGGCCTTGATTATCTGAGTGGCAGGTCCGCGAGCTCCAGCATTTCGCTGGCGAGGTCGTGTCAAGACGAGGGCGAGGGTGGCTCTTGCTCTTGGGACTAGTATGCAATGGGAAGATGATTGTTTGCAGGCTCGAATGCTTGCAGCTCGAAGGCTTGCAATTCACCCCGGTTTGGAAAGGACCTGTAACTCGATAGGGTACTCATACATATCATCATCTATCATGCTATGCTGATCTCGCAACCGGCATTCTGTACAAGACCTGTCCTGGTCGTGTGCCAATATGACCCAACTCTAACGGTAGCTTTCTCTCTGAGTCGGATACAATATTGTTTTTCCCAGAACTGTGGAAATTTAATGACTTTGGACACTCGAGGCTACTCTGCTTTGTCGATGTAAGACACCTGGGTGTCATCGCTCATCCTATGCAGTCTGCAGTTCAACTGACTTCATGGCATAGAGTTTCCGTGGCTCAGAGTTGTTGTCAAAAACTGCAGATCCGTGTAGGGAAAGCTTGGAGACACTACATGCACTATATTGTGTTGGGTTGTGGAAGAAAACTCTATGTATGTGCGAATTATACGGCATGCATGTGTAAATGGTCTATGTCTTTGCGGAGGATGATTGCGTTGGTGTTGCCCGGAGAGCCTCCCGCTCAAGTCTTCGACGTATCCCTTTCTCCCGCTCCGCCGCGATCCATTCCTCGCGAGTCATGTTAGAGAACTTCGAGCTTCTAATTATCAGTGCTTGTCAGATAGACTAGCTACACACCTCTTATGTAATTTCGATTGCAGATGCTCCTTCCACCGAAGCTTCTCGACAGAGAAGGGCTCGCCTGGTTTCGAGCACAAGTCGCATATCTGCCTGGCATAGAGAAGCTGACGACTAAGGTCAGCAAGAAACGTCTATCATTTCAGGAGGTATCTTCAACCTACTCTGCTGTGTCGGGCACACTGACTGCTTCTCCATCACAGACCTGCTGCAGTAGTTCAGGGGCAGAGGGGTGACCGACTGCGGTCGGTGTGGGCATGGCTTCCCCGGATGTAAAGGCTAGTGTTTAGTTCGACATCGACGTTGAGGGCTCACTTTGCAGAATACCTGCGGCCACCTGCTCTCCATCTGGTCCACCTGGCACCGCATAGACGTACACCTCTCCTCCAAGTGTGCGTGCCTCTGCAACAGCTGGAAGCAGCTGTTTTCTGATCCACTTCAGCTGTGACTTGGCATACTGATGAGTTGAAAGCTTCATCCGCTCGAGCATTGGCGCGAAATCTGGACAGGCTGTGGGGTCATCGATTGGTAACGGTAGGTCAGCAAACTCCTTGAAACCTGTCTATCAGCAAACAACCCGGGGATACTGACTCACCGATCGACTGGAATATTCCCTCAGAGTGATCAATGTTGCGTGGAGACCCATAGACGGAAGTGGCTACATCTCGAAGTTGCTTGATCTCATCTAAGAGGCCATTCTGCGTCGTTAGCAGGGGCTATACATTGGACACCTACTTTCACCATGTTATCCACTCGCTTGTCCAGACGAGACCGCAAAGTCTCCATAGGCTCATATACCCAGAAGATCAACGTGCGGAATCTGTCGTTAACCTGACTATCATACCGAACTTGCCTTGCGCGCCGACCACTGCTTTTGTCATCACCGAAAGACGCGCCACCGACTTCCCCGCCCCCTCTCTCCCACCACCGCTCCAAACCACGTCGTACCCTTCGTCCGTTCCGCCAGTGCCATCGACCTGCTTCCTTCGGGTCCACGGCATCTAACAGTCGCCACATGCTCAGAAGCTGATGAGAGTCAGTGGCAACAGGCCGAGTCCTCTTGATTGCGTGATTCTCGGAGGCAGTAGTGTTTGGTGGATCCGTTGTCGGATTTGCTGGATACACAGGCTCAGCAGTCCAGAAGGTTTCGAGTAGTCGCTTCAACTCCGGATCCAATGAATCTGGGAGCGGAGGACAGGGACGTGGAGGTGTCCATCGAATGGCTGTAGCGTCTGTTGCCCGAGTCTGTTCTTGTTCTGTCACTCGGTCTAGGGAAAGCTCCTCAGGAGGCATCAGGAAATGCTGAACAAAGTAATGAGTGCCTCCACAAATGATGGGAAGGGTCGTTGAAGGTAACGTCGCAATCTATGGGTCAGTGACTGGCAACAAGCGCACACACGTACCTTCTTATCCGCCTCAACACACCACTTGCCCACGTCCCAGCTGCCGCCCTCACCTGGCTGCACCATATCTAGGCCCCAGTGTTCCACGCCTCCCTTCTCTTCCTCAGTCACCTTATTCGTGATTACATCAAGCCCTCGATATAGCTGCATTGAGTCGGCGGAAATGACGATCCCCTCTTTCGAAGCGGGCGGCTCATGAGTTTTAAGACTGTTGGCCAAGGCGACGGCAAGCTGAGACTTGCCGACTCCTGTGGTCCCAATGACAGCCACGACTGAACGCATTGCTGAGGAAGCCGACAGGTATCCCCTCCTGACCCAGAGCATACGCTGAGACTTGACAACACACAGGAGACAGCGTATGACTGCAAGCCGGCACAAAAGAACTGAAAGCAACTGCAAGTTCGTCTCTGACCTCCACCGTCAATTGGCCGAGGATATGCCGAGTTATCTCGCTGATGGGCAGGCAGGTGGCGACTACCAGCAGGGCAGCAACATGTGTCCCGCGGAATATTCACTCTTATTGTTTCTGGGTCTGTAGGGTTCGTAGCTTTGTAGTAGCATGTCTGGGGATTGTGGAATCTTTGCTGGTGATTGTAAGAGGATATACGATCTAATGAATACGACATTCATAACTCTATGTCGTCACTAGGTAGACTGGACATACGAGCATCGGTGTTCCTCGCCTTCTCGTATGGCTCTGACCCTGCCCTCTTCGTGCGATTTTTGGACACCACGACTGTCCATGTGGCTTCCTCGCTATCTTCCTCGCGGACTGCCTCCAAACTTGTCCTGTTGCTATGGGGCTTCGGGACCATGTCGACATCGTCTCCGTCAGCCATACGATCGCTTGCACGTTTTGATCGACGAAGAGGACTGGAGAACTCGAAGCTTTTCAAGGAGGGAGCCGGACTGAGGGTGAATGGGGCTGTCTCGTCCCCTGAGGGTAGCACACGAGGCGGGGTATAGGTCGTTCCTCGGCTGCGTGGACTGCAGTCGCCCATATTTTGAAACAAACCCACCCGTCTTCGTTCGGAGCGTCGTGGAGAGCCTGGACGATGAGGGACGGACAAGGGGGGGCGAATATATGATGATAACGGGGTGCCTGCACGCGACCGCACCGGTGAAGGGAGACTTGTTGACGATGGCGAGGAGTTCAACGATGCGATGCGGAATATTCCGCCCCTCTCAGCCGAATCAGTCTCAACCTTGTGCACAGTGGACTTCGGACACGATGCAGCAGAGTTGGGGAAGGGCGAGGCTGACACCGCAACACGTCGTTTCCGAGATGGGACGCCATCCTGAGGAGCAATCTCATCGCCCTCTGTCGAAGTCGACGGCCCCTGCGTGACCTCCCTCAGCCGCCTTTCCCGTTCTTCGCCTAGTGCGCGCAGTTTCTCCACACGACGCTCATTCATCAACCAGTTGACGAACCTCTTCCACTCGTCCTTCTCGGCCTTGATGGCTGCCTTGTCTTTACTATCGCCAACCCCTGGATGCGTGCGCGCATGAGCAGCTGCCGATTCTTGATTTGCTGCCAGCATGTCAAACGAAGTCGGATTCGCGGCGTGATTGTAGGCTCCGAGAAGTTCAGTTGATGCTAGCAACGGAGGCGTAGGCCGCAGGTGAAGCGGAATGAGACGTGACTTGATAGTCATGGTCCTGTATGTTAGTTGTGAACGAGAAATGGTAGTCTGACTCACGGCTTTATGTCCCTGCAGTAGATTCGTACAGCGTGGAAGTGATTTCCCCGAGGCACGGAGCTTCTCCCTTGGAGGAAGACCCGCTTGTCGATGACCTTCTAGTCAGCAATTCGACTAACACAAGCAATCACCTTGCCCGGCCAGATCTTCCCATCCTCTAGTTGTACCAGCACAGCATCGTTCGTCCGGGGTGTCCATCGTCGCCACTGAGCCTCTTCATCTGCATCGAGTTCAAAGGTCGCGACAGGGCCCGGATGATGAGCTTTCGGCAATGGTCTTTCGTAGCCATTGGAGGGCTCTGCACGTCTGTAAGCATTGTCACCGATCAAGGTTGATGAGACACACCTTTGCCACTAGAGGCGGTTGTCGAAGACCCGCAATGACCCATGGCGATTTCACCACAATATTGCCCCTCTTCCATATCCTCGACCTCCTCAGGATTGGTAGAGCTGCATGACAGATCATTGATGCTTTTCATGACCCAGTATCGTTTTGAAGCCTCTTCCCAGCGATGCATGACGACACCTTCATTGAGTTTCACACCTGCTGCCGCCTCGAACTTGGCAGTGAGCGATTCCAGGCGCCCGAACGTGTCGCACACCAACAAATCTAGCGCGGCATCCAGAGAAGACAGTGAAGGAGCCGTATGAGACACAGCCTCCCCAGGACACGATTTGCGCTTCGGCATGGGGTAGATTGAGATCGCGCCGATGTCGAAAGACTTGCCAGGGGTAAGAATGAGACTTAGGTTTTCTTTTAGGCCATTGACATGGCGGGAACCGCAGACTGCACGTCTGAAAGTCGAGTGAACGCCGGGGTATACGAGACAGACAACAGACTTGCTGCCTGGTAGAACTGCGAGGCAGGATCTGTGTGGACCTTCGAAGCACGATGAGGGATTGAGTAGACGTCTCTTGTCGACGATCGCTAGAGGGTGGCGACATGCTGTCAGTCACGAGCGCGTTTGTAATCACTCGGTCAGATGCTTTTGCGGGGACCCCACTCGAGTGCCTTTCCTCGAAAGTTGCCCTCCACTCGGGTGTGCAACTTGTTCAATCGACCATTGCGTCCATACGGTTCGGACGCACTACAGATACATTGGCAAGAGCATGGGCAAAAAGAAGCTGTCCTTGAAACGTGAGCTAGACATACTCTCTTTGCTGGCCGTCTGACGCCATAGCTGTCCAGCGAGGCTTTGCGACCACTTCGGTGCAAAGCAAGAAAGCCAAACAGGAGGCGGCTGCAGCAGCAGAGGCAGCAGCAGCAGCGGCGGCCACGACAGCGACTACTCCCGAAGTCAATGGCGAAGGGGAGCCTGCTGCCCAGCCTGCCTGTGCTAGCAGTAGAGACGAAAGTAACAGTCAAGACCAGAGGTCAAAACCTGTGTCGAGTTCTACATCGTTGCGTGACGGGACAACATCTGAGATCTGGGACAATGACAATGCGGTGAATGCTGGTGCCTACCAAACCCTCGTCGATCGTTTGCATGACAAGGCCGAGAAGGAAGTGCATAGGATAATCAAGGTGAATAAGTTGGAGTAGCAAGCAGCTCACGATCGTAGGGCATTGAACAAGAGAAGCGCTATGCTGCTACATTCCCCGCCCTTGCCATCGATGGCCGCATCAGAGACCAGATTCTGACATGGGCTATTGACGACGATATCATACCGAAGTCTGACAGCTCAAGCAGTACAATGGATGGCGATAAGGGACTTGTCAACACGTTCGTGACCTACAAAGTTCTGCAATACCTGGGGTTTTCAGAAAAACGTATTGAACAATGCCTTACGGAGGGTATACGAATAGATGATGGCTGGTTGGAAGGAGAGGAATGGGTGGGTTGGAGCGATGATAGCGCTGACCTCTAGCTTTGGTTACATGTAGACGAAGACGAGCTCAGACAGAACGCAGAAGTTGACAGCCTTGCGCAACGTGAGCTACTTACCAAGCACGCTGACGCGAAGATACCTCGGAAGCTGAGGATATCGCGCCGCTGGTGGACGTTGCACCAGCTCAGGAGCACAACACGAGTTCTACGCCTCCTGGGATTACCCCCGTTGTGCACTCGACAGAAGCTAAAGCAGGCTCCATGTTTCAAGCACTTGACGCCTCGACCTCGGACTCTGACTCAGGGACTGAGAGCGAGCCGGATGTGGATCACATCAATGAAACTTGGGCGAACATGATGCTGGACTTGGACACCATGAAAATGGCTGCCGGTATCACGAGGCCGAAGGGCAGAAGGAGCAAGGGGTCTCAGGTGGTTCTGGAATCACCGGCTATGGTCAAGCTGAGGAACAAGATCAGCAAAATCGAGAGAGATTACCTGTTTAACCGAAAGGAAGCCGGTAAGTCCCGTTCACATGCATGAACATACTGACAACGACAGAACGGTTACTCAAGGCATCACGGTCCACACGAGATATGCAGGCCTTGGAAAGCAAGCTGAGATCTTCTGTTCTGGGAGACAGTTCTCCAGCAGCTTCCTCTCCAGCTCCAGAGTTGACGACGCCCGAAACATCTGCCACCCCCGAAATTGATACATGGTTTACTGGTGAAGATGACGATGGAGAAGATGCTGGAGGGATTTTTGGAACTATGCTCGATGAGCCTTCGCCTGACGTGGACTCCCAACATCCCAACAACACAACAATACAGATGCGAGCGATGGCCATATCAAAACAGCACTCCTTCACCGGCAACACTCCAAAGGCCTTGCTGCAATCTGTAATAAAGCAGGTCGCCAAGCATACTGTCTTATCTTACGCACGATTGTCTCCAAACAGCCGCGTAGCTCGTTCGGGACTCGAGATTCGATGGTCTCCAAAGGAAAGAAAAGTCTGGCGAATGGAGGACATAGCCTGTCCGAGCATAGAAGAGGCAGACAATTTTGTTGCCACTCTTGCGCTGCATGAACTCCTGCAACTAGGTGAGATACCGAGCGTGAATTGGCGGTCGCTGCCGCCATCCTATCGGGAACTCTGGGATGAGCTGGAGGCGTCTCGAGTCTCGAAAGAGAATGAACAGAAGCGGGAGTCCTGGAGAACCATCAAGGAGCTTCACGACCGTAGAGCGAAGTCGTCCCCTGTCGCTTCTAGGGACCATCCCCCTGCGAACCCCAAAGAATCAAATGCAGCCCCAGCGAATGTATCTCAATCGTCGCCTGCAGTGGATCAAGACAGGCTGAGGGTGCAGTATGACAGGATGATCGAGTCGCCATCGTACAAGGCGATGCGGCAGGGTCGCGACACCTTGCCTATCGCACCATTCCGCCAGCAGATCATCGAAGTGTTGGACACCTCTCAAATCTTGGTTTTCAGCGGAGAGACTGGCTGTGGAAAGTCCACACAATTGCCGTCCTTCATCCTCGAGGATCAGCTTGCAAAGGGAAAGCCGTGCAAGATAGTCGTCACCGAGCCCCGCAGAATCAGTGCGATCTCCCTGGCCCAGCGAGTCTCAGCCGAGCTTGGAGAAATGCCAGGCAGTCTCGGCAGTAGCTCCTCGTTGGTCGGTTATTCCATTCGCCTTGAGTCCAAAGTGTCTTCAAACACCCGTCTATCTTTTGTGACCAACGGCATCGCCTTGCGAATGCTGGAGGGAGGCTCGAATGGTGCGAACGGCACAGCGTTCGATGAGGTGACTCACATCGTCGTGGACGAAGTGCACGAACGATCGATCGAGTCCGACTTCCTGCTGATCATCCTCAAGGAGCTCTTGAAGGTCCGCACCGACCTCAAGGTTGTACTCATGTCTGCAACTGTGGATGCTGAGAAACTCTCGAACTACTTTGCGAACTGCCCGACCATGAGCGTACCAGGTCGAACATTCCCTGTGCAGGTCAACTACCTCGAAGACGCCGTGGAGATGACTGGCTGGCATATCGATGAGACTTCTCCATACGCTGTATGGACACGCAACAGAAAGAGCAACGCGAAACAGCTAGAGTGGACCGAGGACAACTCTCGCGAGGACGGAGAACTCTCCGACGTCGACGAGAACAGCGATGATCCCACCAAGCTCTCCTCGACCCGTTACTCTGCCCGAACTGTAACAACAGTGAATACATTGGATTCTCGCAAGATGCCATATGATCTTATCGTTCGCCTGCTTGAGAAGATCTGTTTCCAGGATGAAGACCTGACACCATTCTCTGCCGCCACTCTGATTTTCATGCCCGGTCTAGCAGAGATTCGAAAGCTCAATGACGAGCTGCAAAGCCACCCTCGGTTTGGTACTCAAGATTTCTTGATCTACCCACTTCATTCCACCATCAGCTCTGAGGGACAGAGCGCCGTGTTCCAGGTTCCCGCACACGGGGTAAGAAAGATTGTGATTTGTGAGTCCCATCTGCCGTCGCAATCTGACGATCGTAGCCACGAATATAGCAGAAACCGGTGTCACGATTCCTGATATCACTTGTGTCATTGATTCAGGCAAGCAGCGAGAAATGAGGTGAGTGACAGAGGAGCATATCAAAGGGCTGACTTGTGCAGGTATGACGAGAAAAGGCAACTATCGCGGCTTGTTGAGACGTACATCGCTCGCAGTAATGCTAAACAGCGTCGTGGTCGTGCTGGTCGAGTGCGCGAGGGATTGGCCTTCCATCTCTTCACTAAAGCTCGACACGACACTCAATTAGCTGAGCACCCCATTCCGGAGATGCTGCGTCTGTCACTACAAGATCTAGCTCTCAGAATCAAGATCTTGAAAGTCAATTTAGGCAGCAGTGTCGAGGAAGTTCTCCGGCGTGCGCTCGATCCTCCATCCAGTACGAACATCCAGAGGGCTGTCGCATCGCTGGTCGAGGTCAAAGCCTTGGCCGTCAATGAAGATATCACGCCATTAGGAAGGCTTCTCAGCAAGCTGCCAATGGACGTTCATTTGGGCAAGTTTCTGCTTGTTGCTACGCTCCTCAAATGTCTTGACCCAGCCTTGACCATCGCTGCTACCCTCAACTCAAAGAGCCCGTTCATCAGTCCTTTTGGCTTTGAAGCTCAGGCCGAGGCAGCTAAGAAGAGTTTCGCCAAGGACAACAGTGACTTCCTAACGATAGTCAATGCTTTCGATAGCTGGCGACGTGCCTCCGACAACCCGAACTTTGTTCGGACCTTTTGCAAGCGTAACTACTTGTCTCACCAGAATCTGCAGCAGATTGAGGAGCTTCGTCAACAACTACTAGCGTAGGTGTCAACATTGGTTCTCCAGCTAATCATCTAGCTACCTGATCGACTCTTCTTTCGTGGAAGCCACTGCGGAGCTGAGACAAAGCCTTTCTAGGTCAGTTCTGACTTGGACATGGCGCTGATTCCAAGGGCGCGTTACAGCCGCGGCGGCCGCACACGGTTTGTCAATGTACCTCCGGAGCTCAACACCAATGCTGAGGCTGTTCACATCCTTGAAGCAGCTTTGGCCGCAGGTTTATACCCCAAGATATTGACCATCGACGCGTCTGGTTCAATGCGAACGCTTTCTAATCAACAGAGCGTCTTCATTGTAGGTTTGGAGTGGAGAGTCAAATTGACAACCAGCACCCTAGTTCTGTCAATCACCGCACGCCCAAGTCCGACTTGGGAGCCAGACATCTGGTTTTCTTCACACTCATGCAATCCAAGCGGCTCTACGCTTGGGAAACAGGGCCAGTTCATGACCAAGCGTTGGCTTTACTCTGCGGGGATAATGCAGAGTTCAAGGTGAGGACATTGGAAATGTATAGTTGACTGTTCAGTTGTCCGCCCACTCCCTGCAAATCGACAAAAAGCTGCGGTATCGCGTTGACCCCAAGAGTGCGCTGGCCATCAAGTTGCTCCGAGATCGCTTTGCTTCGGCAATGGCTGCTCGATATCGCGGTCGGTCTCTTACAGAGCGACAGGTAGAATGGTTCGCGTTAGGCTTGCAGTGCATATCTGCGAATGATACGAAGAACGCCCAAGATGTTGTTGTGACGTAGATAGATAGATGCAGACATTGGTGTCTATTATACATGTGTGACAAGTGAGATCGAAGAGCGTAATCAGAGTCAAGACTGAGTTTTGCCCTTTGCTGTCGATCGCGGCTGTGAATCGTACTTGTTGGCTTTGCTGGGCGAGTGCTTATGTGAATGAATGCTGCGGGGCTTCCGTGCCGGTCTTTCGTTAGCTGATCGCCACCATTCCCCCAGCCATACTCACCTCGCCCTACCGTCACCACCGCCACCGTCCGATTCTGACGATGAGGACTGTTCCACAGTGTCGCCGCCATTGCCCGGATGCCTGGCTCGCTGGGATCCTCCAGCGTTTGACGCATCCTTGTGACAGCAAGTGTCTTCATCATCGGAGCAGGAATCAGACTCTGATGAAGATTCGTCGAAACGGCGTGGTTTGTGGTAAATGCAGCAGACTAAGGCGGTCAACGACTTGACTCATGGTTCAAGGCCACCATACTCACTCTTCGACTTCTTTTTACCCATACCCTCATTGTCCACAGTGTCAGACGTCCACATCACGCGTTGTCGCCTTGTCGGGCCACCCCGAAGATGCAGCACTCCCACCTCAGGCGTGTGTTCACGGCTGGTCGATGGGGATGCAGTCGATGGACCGCCTTCAGAGTCTGTAGTCTGGGACACAGTCAAGGTCCGAGAATTATGTCCCTCCGGTCGAGATTCACGCAAAGCAGGAGGCATCGTGGTCAGCTATGTTGAATGAACAGGTTGGACAATGGGCCATTATTGTGTGGAGTGGTAGCACAGGCAATGCCCTCGGCTATTTTGGCCCCGTCCCGGGAAGTGTGTGTGTGTGTGTGTGTGTGTGTGTGTGTGGGCGGCGTTGAGTAAGAAAGTATAAAAGTGAACATGGAGGGTCGTTGCTCGCACACTCCTCTCAAACCCCTTGCAACATGTCTAGCCAGGTGAGCAGACCGCCTCAGCTGGAGAGCTCTGTCTGATGTGCATTCTAGCTGCAGTTCCCTCCCATGGAGATCTCGTGCGCCGAAGCGACTATGCAGGGCTGACAACCTAGGTCCGTTCTGCACGGTGGCATGCACCACCCGCTTGCCCGCAAATATCAGAACAATGGTCGTAACCTGACCAAGGACATGCTCATGTACCCTATCTTTATCTCTGATGATCCCGATGCTGAGCAAGTCATCGAAACTCTGCCGGAGCAGAAGCGTTGGGGCATCAACAAGCTGGAAGGCTTCATTGCGCCGCTGGTCAAGAAGGGCCTCAAGAGCGTGATCCTGTTCGGAGTCCCTATGAAGCTGGAGAAGGTATGTCATATTGACAAGGGCTTGCTGATTCTCAGGATGAGCGTGGGTCGGCCGCAGATGATCCGAACACACCTGTCATCCTGGCCTTGAAGCTTCTCTCTGAGAAGTTCCCCCAACTGTTCCTGGCTTGTGATGTCTGTCTGTGCGAGTACACGTCGCACGGACACTGTGGCATTCTGTCCAAACTCGACAACCCAGGACACTCAAACATGCCTACCATTGATGCGGAAGCTTCTGCGCCGCGCATTGCGGAAGTTGCTTTGGCGTACGCAAAAGCCGGTGCCCACTGCGTTGCTCCTAGTGACATGATGGACGGCCGCATTCGCACAATCAAACTGGCTCTGATGCAGCATGGCTACGGTAACCGTGTGACTCTTATGAGCTACGCTGCGAAGTTTGCAAGCGGACTTTACGGACCGTTCCGGTCAGTCATCCTACGCTCGTGCCCACTCGTACTGACAGACAGTGACGCTGCCGGTAGTGCACCTATGTTTGGGAACCGCAAATGCTATCAATTGCCGCCAAATGCTCGTGGACTTGCTCGCCGGGCAATTGTAAGTATGAGATACTTGTTGCGTCTAACATTTGCAGAAGCGCGATGCTGCTGAGGGCGCCGACATCCTGATGGTCAAGCCCACCCTCCCTTACCTCGACATTGTGTCCGACTGCGCCCAGCTGGAGCCTGACCATCCAGTAGCGGTGTATCAGGTGTCTGGCGAATACGCCATGGTCTTTGCCGGTGCTGAGAAGGGTATCTATGACCTCAAGCAGATGGCTTTCGAGACAGTCGAGGGTATGGTTCGCGCTGGTGCTTCTGTCATCCTCACCTACTTCACTCCTAGGTTCTTGGACTGGCTTGACGAGGAGCGGGAGTGAATGGCAGGCACATGATTAGCATTCTACATGTACATAGGGTAGTGAAGTAGCACAATGAGGTCAAGGATATCCTGAGTCATGCTTGTTGGGCCGAAATCATGGAGTTCCAATCTACCCGCACACTTGGCCAACCCTCTCCGTCGTTGACGATCAGCTTGCGCTCAGGAATGATCCTCAATTCTCTGAGACGCATACGGCGTGCTTTCCGCTTCGGATCCGCAGGGTTTAGAGGAGGCGCATCGTCTAGCTCAGTATCTGACGGGATGACGGAGTCTGCTGCTGGTTGCTGTCCCCCTTCGTCCTGCCGAAGTGGTCGAGGAGTGGCGCTGCCAGAGGCCGCCAAATCCAAGGAGTACAGATGTGTGCGGAGGAGAATTTGCTGCACTGTCAAAAGCGATCGTGACACTGCGTCAACGAGCGGATTGACCATCGTTGGTGGCCCATCCGGGCGTCGGTAGTGTCCCAACACCAAAGCAGCAAACAAGTCGCCGACGCCAGAGAAGTATCCACGAATCGTGGGCAGCGCAAAGGCGTAGGTCTCTAAGTCGCCGTTTTTGTATGAGCTTGCAAAGCACACCAGCACCTCATCTGTCGGATCGCCGGTGCCGATGGCATCGTACCACGGGGGCTGTGTTTCCGGCAACAGTCGCGTGTAGGATTCAGGAGGCGGAGGCAGGTTGAGCTGCGATAGCACAGATATCGGGAACGGAGCAGAGGAGAGGACGACGTGGGGGATGTCGTTGGCAGTGTGTAGTGTCTTGAGCGCTCTGTATAGTGACTGCAGTGAATCTATCCTGATATCGGAAAGGAGTCTGTTTGCTGTCAGACTAGACACATGGACCGAACGTTGGACACTTACTCTGCTTCGAAGAGATTCGGGGTTATGATGGTAGCAAGTCTGAGGAGCTCTTTGTAGACCGGCACCACATCCGGGCTTACATACAAGCCCTTGCCGATGTCTCCCATCACAGCTGGCGAGGTCAGACTGATCTCCTCCTTGTCCAGCACTCACGATCAAGAAGGTATGTCACGTCCTTGTTTGACTTCAGGCGCTTCACCTGCTCCCCAACAGCTGACAGCGCCTCAGCTCCCGGGATATAACCAGTCAGAACGCGCGAGTATCCTGTCAATCCATTGGTGAAGAGACCTTCAAAGACCGCGAGTAACTGCTCTGGAGTCGTTTTGTGTCCATTGGTGTGACCGTATCCTGTGTGATTGGAAAACTGGACAGTGTTGATGACATCGACATCATACCCCAGTGTTTGCAAGGGGAACGTTGCTGCGCGATTGCCTAGAGGTTCGTCAACACCGAAAGTACAGAAGGCTGCGATTGTAGCCAGACCGAACTCACCCACATAACCTGAGACGACATGCGACTGCACCGACAGGATGCGGTTCGGATCGGCAGTCACCATCGCACCTTGTAAAAGGCTACGTGAGCGCACGAGACGACTTCAAGTATGTATGCACTTGTGTACGCGAGGAATCTGACAACTTTGTCGATGCTCGGCTCAAGAGTTTGATAAATCAATCTCGACTCCACTGGTCACCGGTAGTAACCGATTGCGGATGTACTGTAGCACTTCAGGCGATCAATGCTGCAGTATACCGGCCAGCTTGCCATGCTCATCAAGTGGTCATGCAGAAGTGCTGTCTAACGAGGAGTAAAGTAGTTTAGAGCATTCGCAGACCTTGGAGCGCCTGTCGCTCATACAAGGTGGTCAGCGTTGGTGCTGTGTGTCCCGCTCTGCGTTCTGTCTGCATTACCACATCTGATTACCAGCCCGACACATGCCGCTAACAAGTGGCACTGCTTGGCAGTACTCATACTGCGAGCTGTATGCAAGCTTTACCGCATCCTGCATTCGCATTCAAATATCCTGTGTAGATATCATCCAGCATGTGGGTGTCAATGCATACGCTGCTCCAGATCTCATGGTGCCCACGTTAGTGGAATAGCCTCTATCATTCCCAGTGGTGCTACTGTATCTGCAATTCCGAGGACTAGGAGACTCCGCATCAGGGTGCGGAATCACTTTTCCCCATCCACAGCATGCGAATATGCGAAATTGCAAGCAATCGCAGGATGGAAAGGCTATTTCATCTGATTTTGCCTCTGCCTCGACTCTGTCTTCTTCTAGACCATATCCCATGCATCTATCTGAGGACACTTGCGACTGTCTGTAGTTAACGGCGAAGCTTCATATACATCGTGCAGCTGCTTTCTCTGACAGACAGGACAGGACGTCTATGAGAATCGTCAGTGGCAGAGCTGCTTACAGTGAACCCCGCAGACTTTTGATCCCGCCCATTTCCCTCCGCTTTCCTTCCACTCGTGCAGTACCCCCTGCCGCCTTTGTCTTTCCGGCGACAGTCGACCCCTCCCTCCTCTTCACTGTCACCCATAGGACACTCGACACCAGTGTCCTTGACCCCCACTCCACTTCCCCTTCCCCCTTTCTCCCCTCCAAAAGCGTTTATCGCATCCCACATCCGTGTGGGAAACGTGGTCGACTTTCGCGGCCACCTCATCGACAAGAAAAAGTTTACCTGGCTCTCTCCTGCAGGCCAGCTAGACGCAAGTCCATTTGTGAACTTGCACTGGTAGATATCGACTCTACCTAGAGGGCATATACTGGCTCGACTCGATACGGTCTTCGTGCAGTTGGGATTGTAACACCCACGTGTCCATACGCAGGACGCACGCGATCTTCGTGAAGGGTGTAAGCAGTGGTACTCCGACACCGTCATACCAGTCCTTCAAAATCATCACTATTCTCGCAGTCTGCTCTTCTCATCTCCTTTACGAGGACTTTCACGCAAATGAGTAAGGCCTCAGCTCCGTCAAACAAGTCTACTAGTCAGTCTCCGACCCCCAACGCTTCCGCTTGGTCCCGTGGTCCACCCACGGTGTCGAATCCTTCCTCCAACGTGCCCTCCGCCATTTCCACTCCTCCTAACGGAGCGAGTGCCAATGAGTCAGCTCCAGGCTCAGCTCCCGTCGCTATCGGCGGTGGCGGCAACTCGAGGAAAGGTAGCCTGATGGTCGGTGGCAATGGTGATGTGATGCCCCGAGGTAAGTCTAGTGTGTGCTCATCAAACGGCCGTGCCTAAGCTCACTGATTTTCTCTCCCACAGGAAACCTTGCTTTCGGCACTGTTGACTCGCCCAACCCTCTGCTGTCGTCATCACCCGCTGCGCCCTCAACTACCGGTGGTCACCTCTCAGATGCTGTCAAATCGTTTGGCTCGATCGATGCCGAGACCAACGCTACTGCCGGAGCTTCGATGATCAGACCGCCCCGCCGCACGAGTGGTGGAAACCCTGCGGCTCCGGCTGGCAATGCCCCTCAAAAGAAGCTTGATGTGCACTCCTTGTTCGCGGGCAAGCCTCCTCAACAGCCGGCAGGTGCTGCGGCTGGCATCCCAATGTCTCCCTCGTCTTCGCAAGGCATCCCTCCTACTGGGTCGCCGGTGCATGACCGTCGCCAGTCTGGCGGGCCTTTCCCTGGTGTCAATGGCATGCCCGCTGGTGGTCCTCACCAGTTCCAACAGATGCCCGGTATGCCTGGCCAGCCCCATCTTCGCCCTCCCCAGGGTCTTCCAGGACAACCGCGCTCGCCTGTCATGGGTGGTGCTCAGCAGCCGTTTACGCCTGGGCAGATGCCTCCCCAGCAGTACCGTGGTCAGCAGCCTCAAATGCCAGGCAACCAGCAGCCCGTTCGGCCTGGGACTGGTCCCATGGGCATGGCACGACCTATGATGCCACAGCAGGGAATGCCATATGCTCCCCACGGGCAGGCTGGTGCTTACCCTGTCATGTACCCCGGCGGCCAAAACTACTATGGCGTAAGCACTTATCTGTTTCTTCGCAGCTAACAAATAGTACAACCCTTACGACTACATGGCGCAGCAGTGGCAGCAGCAGCAGCAGCAGCAGCACCCCAATGCGCCGATGTCGCCTCACTCTGGGATGGCTCAGTTGCCTCACTCTCCTGTGCCGCCTAATGCATCTTCGACTGGGAGTGCCAGCAACAGCCCTGCCCCGACTCCTCCCAGCAGGCCCCAGAGCCTCGCAGGCCACGCACCAGCCGGCGCTGCACTCCCATCGACTCCCTCTCGAACAATGCAGCCTGGTGTACCCTTCTCGCCTCAGTCAACTGGCCCTCAGGGAGCGGCCAATCTTTCCGCTGGTGCGGCGTCCTTCACTCCTCGCAAGGTTATCAGGTTCACTCGTCCAGATGGACAGGAGCTTGACCTCGCCAAGGTTGCTGCCGCTACCAAGGCTCCGGCTTCTACAGCTTCGAGCGGTGTGGCCACTCCTGACGCGGCTGCCGCCGCAGAGGAAGCCCCGAAGAAGAAGGTGCCATCTCTGCCCGTGATCGTCCGTATGGAGACTGAGGAGCAGAGGAAGGCTCGTGTGGCAGAGGAGGAGAAGATCAAGAAGATCAAGGAGGAGGAGGCTAGGGAGGAGCAGGAGCGCAAGAGTCGCCAGGAGCGCCGCGCAAAGGAAGAGGAGGAGCGCAAGGCTGCCGAAGAGAAGGCTAAGGCCGAGCAGGAGAAGGCTGCCAAGGCGGAGGAGCCGCAACAGCCTACAAAGGCAGCGCAGGAGGCCGAACAGGTGCAGGACAAGGTCGAGAAGCCAGAGGCTCAGCCTGAGCCCAAGGCGACTTCGGAGCCTGTTTCGGAGCCTGTCAAGACCGAGACACCTGTCAAGACTGAGGGTGCTGGAGAGACTGAGTCTGCGTCGGCGACGAAGGCGGAGGTCGAGAAGCCCGTTGAGGGTGTCCCGGTGCCTACGGATGAGAAGAAGGTTGAGGAGTTGCGCCGTGCCATGGCCACTCCAACCACTCAGTCGGCTGCGGCCTCGCCGCTGGCATCCCCTGCTCTTGCAGCTGCAGGTCTTCCTGCCAAGCCTGTCAGCGCGATCAGCACCCCTGGCCTCCGCCCACGCCCCACGTCATCTGCTTCAGATGTGAAGACTTCCGCCCCGTCATCTCCGGCTGCACCTACGGCGACGTCGTCTTCTTCACTCTCGAAGGCTAAGCCGATTGAGAACCTCAGCGAAGTGTCGTACCCCAGCTCGGTCAAGCCTCTGGACCCAGCTTTCAACGCCAATGCTGAACCTGGCAAATTCCGCTACGACCGCGACTTCCTCATGCAGTTCATGGCGGTCTGCAAGGAGAAGCCTGCGAATCTGCCCAATCTGGAGGAGATCGGTCTCGAAGCTGACGCTGGAGGCGCCTTTGGTTCGTCGAGCCGCAGGACTAACCGTCCCCCAGCGGCGTCCGGAGCCGGCTTCGGCAGGGGCGGTGCAAACCGCAGTTTCTCGCAGAACAACATGGGTGCCTTCAACTTCTCTCCCGCTCTGCGTGGCTCGAGCAGTGATGAACGCTACAGGATGTCTCTCCAGGCCGGTGCAGGCGGTATGATGCGACCTCCAAGCCAACACGGTGTCCCGCGCAACCCCTCCATCCGTGGTGGACGGCGCAGCCAGCCCGGACAGAAGCGTCTGCCCCAGGACATGCGTGGAAGCTCTTTCAACGACCCCAATGTTGCACCCCTTGTCACCTCGGCGAATGCTTGGGTCAACGCTAGGTCCGCTGGCACGGATGAAAGGTCCCCGGTCTACATCGAGCGCAAGGTCAAGGCGTTGCTCAACAAGCTTACTGAGGAGAAGTTCGACTCCATCTCTTCGCAAATTCTCGACTGGGCTAACAAGTCCCGTGATGAGACTGACGGCATGACTCTCAAGCTTGTCATCAAGCTCGTGTTTGAGAAGTCGACTGATGAGGCTCACTGGTCGGCTATGTACGCGAAGCTGTGCCGCCTCCTTTTGGACCGACTTGACCCAGCCGTCACTGAGGTCATCGACGGCAAGCCCTACTCCGGTGGTGGTCTGTTCCGCAAGTACCTCTTGGGTCGTTGCCAGACCGACTTCGAGGCGGGATGGAAGGCTCGTGAGGAAGCAGCACAGGCAGCTGTCGCGAAGAGCGCCGAGGACAAGGAGCGTCTCGCCAAGGCCGAGGAGACTAAGGAGGAGACTGGCGAAGCACCGATGATGAGTGATGAGTACTATGCTGCTCAGAAGGCCAAGCGCCGCGGTCTCGGTCTCATTCAGCTCATCGGTGAGCTATACAAGCTGGAAATGCTTTCCAAGGCTGTCATTCGCGATTGTCTTGCGCGTCTGCTCAGCAACGTCGAGAACCCGGACGAGGAAGATTTGGAGTCTACCTGCAAGCTTCTCGCGACTGTCGGCAGGCAATTCGAGGAGGCTTCATCTGCGTCCATGGACGTTGTCTTCGAGCGTCTCAACGTTCTGCTCCAGAATGACATTGTTACGTCTCGTATCCGTTTCATGATCATGGTGAGTCTGAGTTACTTTGATTGTGATGTGTTGCGAGGTACAATGTACTGACATCGCCAGGATATCATCGACCTGCGCAGGAACAGGTGGCGTTCCCGCAAGGAGGTCGTGCCCACCACGATCGCGCAGATTCACCAACAGGCTGCACGGGAGAAGGCAGAGAGCGACAAGCACGCACGCGAATCTATGTCTCGTGGAGGTTCTCGCGCTGGCCACTCACGCCGCGATGGCCCCCAACCAGGCCCTGGAGAGTGGCAGGCTGTCAACACTGGACCGCGCGCCCCACAGCGTCCTACAGACTTCTCCAACATCGGTCGTGGTGTGAGCTCTGCTCTCCCCAGCGCGCCCACTTTCGGACCCTCGGGCATCTTCGCGGGCAAGAAAAAGGGCACACCTGCAGGATCAACGCCGCCCATGTCACGTCATGCTTCCACTACCAACATGTTTGGTATCTTGAACGATGGCGAGAGTGGTACCGTTGAGGCCAGCAGCACCGAGCCTGGCCCCCAGCGGAGGAAACTGCAACTTGCGCCCAGGACCAAGCCCATCCCGGGCCAGGACGACGATGCTGAGGAGCACCAGTCTGATGAGGAAGCTGGCTCCGGAGATGACGCTGCCGAAGCTACAACTGGTGCAGAGTCCAGCATGACAGAGGACGCCGCAAACGCTAAGATTGCCATGGACCTGAAGGAGCTCTGGGGCGAGAAGGATGTTGGCGGTTCCAGGGATCCCGCCGACATTGTAGAGTACTACAAGAGTCTTCCAGCAGTCCACAAGTCATTGCTGTCCAAGAAGCTTGTTGAGGACGTCTTCCGTATCGCTAAGCTTAGGGACGCGGAGGTTGTGGCAAAGGGGTGGTCCGCTGTCTTGGAAGCAGAAGCAGCTTCTGCTGCGGACCTGAAGGCTGGGTGAGTTGACGGTCGAACAGTGTCAAAGAGACGTCTGCTGACCGTTCCAAAGTATCGAGTCTCGCATGGCTACCCTGGATGACGATGCCATCGACTTCCCTCAAGCTTACAAGGCCATCGCTGTGCTCATCCGCAGTCTGGACCTGAAGTCAGAAGAGATCGATGGGCTCGTGGAGCAGATCGAGGTGTATGGCGAGCCGCGCATCACACCGAAGATGAAGCTCGACAAGGCGTTCGCCCAACTTGACGAGGAGACTGCCTAGGATGGCCCGTAATGCATCGAAGGTGAAAACCGATACCCGCCCATTCTTCTGCCCCGCTCGCATATCATCTCCATCTGCATAGCATGGACGACGCTTGCCTGCCGATGAGCTTTCGTCCCCCTAATGACCGCGTTCCGTCTCTCTTCCCCTTCCTTCTGATCGTTTCCATCGTGTATCGTGAGGTTACTCTCCACGCGTGAAGATGCCCTCGATATCTTATGACTGCGGGTTAGCTTGCAACCTCGCACCCGGCAGGTGTCTGATCCGACTGCTATAATCACGCCGAATAGAATGTGGTGGCTATCGATGCACAATCTTACGAATGACATCTCTGCAGAGGCAATGTGACCATGAACCTGCTGATGGTTGTACAGAGCGAACTGTGCTGAAGTTGCGCTATGCTTTTGACACTAGCTCAAAAGTATTGTCGCTCTTACCTACTCCTGCTGTGTAGAGGCCAAACCTGGTGCTTACGCAAACGCGTGCGCGCGTGCCACGTAAGGCATGATGATCAGTCGCCATGTTCAGGACATCCAGGCACGAGTACCACCGCGTGTTGATAGTCTGAAGAGTCATGGCAACCTTGTCGCGGTCAAGGTTACCAGTTTACTACGACCATCTCATCCACTGCTCCCTCATCCCCTGTCAAGCTGGCGAGTCTGATGATCCGAATATCAACGGCGAGGAGGCTACCAGCAGTCCTTGCAGCTGCCTGTCTTTTGCGGCTAACGCTCTTTGCCGCGAGTGGAAACTCGCATGGCCTAGAACGGCGGCCTGAACTTACTTCGCCATTGACTTCGATCCGCAGTCGTACGTCGTTATCGTCTTCATGCACAGACTAACTCTTCCAGTTCGTGAGGGCGTTTACCTCTACAAGCATAGCGTCGACCCTTACGACGGAGGAGTATTCCATCACGTATGGTACTGTGACGTGTTTTCTGACGGCAGTCCCCGCTGTACCTGTTTCTCTTTACTTATGTGCTGCCGGTTCAGTCGAACCTTCTGACAGCTGCGCTGTGGACACTAGCAGACGTCGTGGGTGCTGTCTGTTTGGTGGGAGTCTGGCGATCACGGGAGCTGAGCCGTTCGCCCCGGTGGCAGGGTCGGGACTACATCGTGGCATTGCTGTTCGTGTTCTGAAGCGAGGTGTGTCGCTGATCTTAGATACCTTTTCAACCCTTACACAGTGCTATCGTGTATATCAAGATCGACTACTAACCTGGACAATACTCTGTGTATCGCAGCCATAGCGGCGGCATGTGATGGTGCGAGGTCTCATGCTGATTCCTGCTGATACGACAGGCCAGAGTTCACTTGCGATGGTGTTGTTGGCGATCTCAGTGCATACTTCCTTCTATCCTATCGTACTTCTGGCGCCGTTGATCCTGGTCTGCAAAAGGAGGAAAATCACACAGCCTACTTTCTACTTGGCAGCGGTCTTCATCTCGGCTTTCACTCTGCCGCTGCTACTCAATGTGGCTTGGCTAGGCAAGACCTGGATACCCAGGACATGGGGCCTTATGTGAGTTTCCCGGCCATACTTGCTCTGACGGGAAAAGAATGACAGGTTCGGATCTCACGCCAAACGTCGGAATGTGGTGGTACTTCTTCACTGAAGTGTTCGACCACTTCCGAGTGTTCTTTCGCGGTGTATTTCAGGTGTGTTGCCCGCCACCCCCGGAGCTAACAACAGCTCCAAGTGTTCATATATGTTGCGCCACTGTGTATCAGACTGGCAGAACCCCTGCAGGCTGTGCTTATCCTCTCCAGTGTCATGTCGACATGGAAAAGCTATCCGACATTGGGGGATATGGCACTGTGGGCTGGTCTTCTCGGCTGCTTTCCGGAATACATCGCCGGTATGTCCTCCTGAGTTGATAGCTCTGACGAAAGACCTCAAGCATCCTCTGTTTTCACTGACAGTGCATCTATATACTGCCATCCTCCTGCCGCTGCTCCATTCGTTATGGCTACTCACAGGTGCTGGTAACGCCAATTTTTTCTACGCAGCAACCATGGTCTACGGCCTGAACGCGACATTGGCATTGGCGGACGTCTTGGGAGCTATCATCACACGCGATGTAAGGGGTCAGTTGCGCAAGGCATTCCCAGAGGCGGTGACGCAGGAGGATGTGGCAGATCTAGCAATCGTGCAGTTGGCCAGTTTGGGATAGCTATGTAATACATGATGACACCCTGATGTGATGATGATCTATGAGTATACGACAAAAAGTACCAAGACAATGGAACAGACAAATGACGGTAGCAGACCAATGTTCGTATGCAAATGAGAGGCGCCTGCGACAGGTCGTTCGGAAGTTGATGGGTGTTGTGATGCTGTGGCAGAGATAAAGTCAGCACCACATTGTCCGACAATGGCTGATGTGGCGGAGTTGAGGATCGTGCTGTTGAGCGTCGAAGTGTTCGAGGCCCATGCGCCGTAGTGGTTCATGAGTAATGCCGAACACTCAGAACATGTGGGGACGGATGAGGCTGGCAGTCTACTCGCGGTCAGAGCTGTACTCCGCTATGCAGTGAACTCACATATTGCCCGACGGCAGCATCCATAGGTACATGTCGTCTGGCTTGGGACTAGCTGCAGCTTCCAGGAAACAATACACGCCAGTGGATGGATTGACAATGCCTGCCGCCTGGCGCATGACCGCGTAGTTACCGAACCCTCGACGTGAAACTCCTGCCACTGGTATCCGCTGCGCGATGTCCTTCCCACAGTTGTCATTCTTCTGGAAGTCGGACAGATAAGTAGCGAACCGTTGATCGCAAACATGCGTTGATGGTTGTGGAGAGCTGACATATGCCAGCAAATCGTTGACATACGAGTAGTTGCCGGTTTTGGTGGCAGTCGTGACCTGGGACCTAAAGCGGTTTGAGCTAGAGAGGAGAAGTGAGAATGGCAGGCATTCGAGGAACTCGGGCGACTGCTGCAGATTAGAGAGGTAGAGAAGACAGCGCGGAGACAGGTCTGCTGAGATGGACGTGTCCCATGGAGTTGGAATGGGTGTTGGCGCCGAGGTTGATGCAGTAGAAGGAGCAGTCGGGAGTGCCACACTCGTGGTCGGCGTGGGGTCGCTCGTCGCGGCTTCATTCGGGCTCGCTGCGGCTTGCCGTGGTGCAACTTGAGCTGGGAGACCCATCATACGTTCGCGTTCAGGCGGTCGGCCGCGCAGTCGGCCTTGATTACGATAGTCATGAACGGGCGACGCGCCGACATCGATGACCGCAAGAGCCAAGGCGAAGATTGATAGACGCATCGGCGATGTGTCGCAGCGGTCACTAGACCGCGCAGAGTCTGTGTTGCCGCCTGTCCTTCACACGAGTGAACTGCAAGTCGAATGCGATGATGTCTGAATGACAGAAGATCCCATTGAGGAGATATTAGTCATAGTTGTACTACGCTCTCGATACTTTCGACTGTGAGGGGTATGCTGCCAAAGGCACGGACGGGGTGCCGGTCTGTCAGGATACTTGAGTCTACCACGATGCGGCACCAGCAAACTAGCTACGGATGGCTGGCGTATGCCCTTGCTCCGCAAGAGCATCTGCGGCGAAGTTGAAGTATCGCAGCCATAGCGGAAATGCCGTCAGATAGCCAGAACCAGGCTCTGACCGGGAAGGCTTTTGGCGAAAACATGCAATTCATAGGCGTAAGATGAGCGTGCCTTGGCTACCGTCCGCTACGGTACAGGGCACAGTCAGGGAGCTCCCATCTCCCGTCCAGAGCGCGTGCCCGGAACAAATATGATGAGGTCAATATCACTCCCATGAGTCTCTTCGTTGGAATAAGAGTCGCAGACATGACCTACGAACCTCACCCGCTCCTAGCACTAATCTGAGGCTCATCATACCGAGCACGACCTGCACACGATCCGATTTCAGGCGCACTGACTGGCGAAACAAGAACAGATGACTGAAGTAGGTGCTTGGCAGTAAGGAATGACTGCCGACACAACTCGCCTGGACGGGACAGCGCGCCGACGCCACTAGAGAGGGGCCGCAGACCAGGGACCGACATAGAGAGGGATGTCTATCAGATCGGCGTGAGGGAGTCAGGCCGATGTATCTGCCTACGGTCCGGAAATTAGGGCCATACGACCAAGTTGATCTGGGCCGAGACCAGTACGACCCTGGGATGTGAACCCTATCATCATCAGCAAAGCTGATTATCGGATTCGGTTGTAGTCGTCACTCAAATCCTCAGCAACAAATGCTGACACAGGCAGAAGAGATAGTCATGAGTGATAGCTATTCATTGCCCTGGATCAGATCGTACATGATCCCGATTTTAGTGATAGGTCGACGTAACCGTAATGGCCATTACACGAACGCAACTCCGCAAATTTTGAGCATTAGTATATATGTACATATTACGAATCACGTCGATTTTTCTGTCACGGACTTCGGACGGCAGTTGAAACTCTTTAGTTACTCGCGCAAGACTGGCTCATGCCTGGATAATTATCTGTCAATGTTCTATGGGGGCGTTGCGTCGTTGCTCTAAGTCTAACAGCGCTTCAGTCATCATTCGATAATCAGGCGGCATGAGCGGCATGAGGTTCCGGGATGCTTGCGACGCTTGCTAGACAAAATGACATGCATGCTCGTTGCCTCACAACTCATCCACGTCCATAACTTCTGTCGACTGCTTGCTTTGGCCTTCTGCTACCCATGCTTCGATCTTTGCTTTCAGTTCCGTGTCAGGAATGAGATCGTCATACTTGAGACTGTGATTGTCAGCAGAGTATTACAACGTCATGTCGGAGACTCACGGCATATTGTTGAAGGGGTCCAATTCCTTTGAGAGAAGAGCTGCACGAATGGTGCTGCGGTCGATGGTGACGCGAGACATCGGAAGAATAACAGGATCTTTCATGACTGGAGGCGTGAGTCAGTATGTTCAGGACAGACGCTTCGCGGAACTCACGGGTTGCAAGCAGAGGGTCTGAGAGAGTCAGCATGTCGTTTCAACTCAGACGGATTGCACTTACCCAAAAACTCGTCGGGGATCTCCCGCTCGTCTTCAATAACGAGCGTTGCCTTGGTATCCTCAACCCTTTGCGAGAATGCCATGATTGCGGATATCTCTCCATCAGTCATGATCGCGCGGTTCTTGAGGACCCGCGCAAAGCGCTCAAAGAGCTCTTTCGAGTAGCTGCGCCCGTCATTCGCGACGGCTCGGATGAACTCCACTTCCTGCCCAAGGTTGAGATATACTTGCGCGATGGCCGCCAGTAACTGCTTCGGCTTGAAGGAGAATCTATCAGGATCGGAGATCTTGAGTTCTTGCATCTTCGGACCGACAAGCGTTGCTAAATTCTCGTCAAGCGACTGCCGTCAGCGATGGCCTGTCAGAAAGACTCACAGCCGCTAAGCGATCAACAATCTCACCAGCCAGGAAGGGCTCTTTTGTAGTGGCCGTAATGTCGCGAATCCACTCTATGTTACCACGACCGGCAGCAGTGTGGAAAGGTGCAGTGCTTTCCGCTTGCCTGAGTTTACTCTCCACCTCGTCCCTCTGCGCTTGATCCAGCGCCGCCCAGGCATCAGCATCCTCCTTCTGCTGCCGGTAGTTGCGAATGTCCGCAAGACTGGTCAACGACTCCTCCAGATGGAATGTCGTGTCGCTCATGAGCATATTGACAAACTTGATGAATTGCTCGTAATCATCTCTGTTTCGGGTAAGCCGGGCAAGACCATGTGAGACCCACTGGCTTGATTTCACAAACGCTTCCCGATATAAAGGATTTGACCATAGTGACTTGATGATGTGGCTGATATCACGCCTGAAATTGAATTTATCTGCGATGTTCAGTTCCAATTCCATGTTGATAATATGCAAGTGACATACCCCAGAACTGTGTATGCCCGCCAGTGGTCTCCACGTCTTATGTCAGTATAGCTGACGGGTTTTAACCTACCGATGTAGAAGCGGATGAGACTGGGCATGAGATATTGAGTGGCCAGAGGATGAATACTTAGACGGTCGAACATGAAGCCTCTGCGATGATATCCTTGAGGTTGGAGACCGTTGGACATGATCTACCCGTCAGAAGCCACATCACCGATGTGTACTAACGGTAACCAACTTAGCCTTTAAGAAAGGATTGTTGATGTACGTTGGAGCCAGAAACACGATGATGAAAGTGATCAGGATGTCTTGATCTGTCGCATCTATTATATCGGGGTTGTACCTTGTATATCAGACTTGTTTTCTGAGCGTCTTACCGAGATAAGAAGTCAAAGTACTCGACGATGTTGTCGATGAAATACTCCGGGAGCATCCTGAATTGGATAGAGGCCTCTGCTGGGAGCGGTAGTCTGCAGGGTCAATGACCTGATCCATTCACTCGCCCTTGTCCCCAGTTCAGGTGTTCTCATGTATTACTCACTGTATCTGAACTTGAGGATGCTGATGCTTGGGATCGACGATTCGGAGCAGCCAATGCATGAGGAACCCGCAGAAGGTCACGGTTAGACGGTTCAGGGTAGGATCCAGCAACTGTGTATCGAACGCATGAATGTGAGCGTGAAGCGTTGCAATATCGTCCTGTACATGAGTATCGGCACTTGTTAGCGCTTACCTTTAGTCTCTGGATGGCTGCTCTCCCTTGTGCCTCGTGAGCTGGGTTCTATTGATGGTTAACGTGACCCCATACCGGGAGACCTACTTCAGCCCATTCGGCACTACGTCCCTCCAAGTGTTTCAACTCCTTCTCCAGATCCACCATCTCACGCTCCGACCTGATGCGTCGCGAGATGGTCGCCACCAAACCTAAATGGAAAAAGGAGTTCGATAGGTAGAAAACGTCGGATATGAAGTTCGGCTTAGTCTGTGAGCCGGACGATTGGCCGAAATATTCGTCGGCCTCCTCCTTGGTGGCCCTGATTTTTGTCTCCTCCGATACGTTGATGCGCTTTGTGTGTCGATAATAATCGGGATCCACCTTGTCAAGCTACTCATTAAGCTTGGGATTATGGAGCAGCTTACCTTCGAGAACTGGATATCGAGCACGGGCTCGAAGAGCTTGAGGAGCACGTAAAACAAGTTGATCATGAACCCGTCCGATGATACGGTGCGGGGATCGAACTGTACCTATCAGCGTCATGGATGTACCATGACTCACCCGCATGCCAGCTCTCTTTTCGTTGGCGGTCGATATCAAGGCGAAAAAGTCGAGCACGCCCTCCCGAGACTCGGGAGAAGCGCGAACAATAGCGTTATAGATGCTGAATATGCTTGACTGCAAATTAGTCGTGAACTGAGGTCCTCAGTGATATTGCTCACCTGCAAAGCTACTAGAGCGTTTCTGAGGTTGGCCTTGTTGGCATCGATATCAGCCACACGCCTCTCTGATGGATTGGAAAAGTATGTCTCCCAGATGTCTGCCTGCAACGTTAGGTGTCTCGCTTGGAAATCTCTCACATATTCTCGGGGGAAAACACTCAGTCGCGTGAGGGGACCTAGGAGTGATTGCCACTCGATCTTCTGAGCTGCTACACCGGGCGCGACCCACAAGGGCAAAAACGGAAACTGGAGGTCAGATTGTCTTCAACACAGATGTGACGCACCAAAGCGGCAATAGGCTTGATCTGAACGAGAAGAGAGACTGCTCCGAGATACTTCCTCCACTCTGATCCGAGGATGGTAGGAGATGGTGTGATCTTGTACCAATCCTGGAAGAACAGGCTCAGAGTTGGCGTGATGACCGCCGCGAACGTTCCATCTGGAAATGCTGTCACAAGATCAGAGAGGAAGGGTCCGAGGTCTTCAGGTTGTAGTGCAACATCGTGAGTCTTGTCGGCACTCGAGACCGCGGTTGAGGATGTAGTGTACGGGTCAGAGCCAGCAGTGGGAACGTCAGGGGTGACGGCCAGTAATAGCGGCAGAAACTCGGCAGGCCCCACAGCTTTCCTGTTTCGTCAGCCATATCTGGATGAGACTTACTCAGTAGGTTGGGGAAACATGCTCGGATCCTCCAATGTCATGCCACAGTACGAAATTATCAGTCGCTTCAACTCCTCGAACGCCGACTTCCATCTCGATTTGTCTTCCTCACTGTAAGCGAGACGGGATATCGCTCTATTTGCAGCGTAAAGTCGCTTCCAGCAACCGGTTAGGTATTCGAAGACTGTCTCGTTTTCTGGCATGCCAAGTAGTATCTGCAGGATATCTGCATCTTCCCTTTTGATATCAGTCTTCATGTATTCCATGTGACTCACGATGCTGCCATCGCAGCGGGATCCAAGGACAACCTAGCTATGAGCAGGCGATCGCGTAAGTCAAATCTTGTTCGTAGCTTCGTTGGCGCGACTGAGATTAGTTTCGACAGTTACATGAACGTACCAGAGTCTTCCTCACGAATCTCCTCCGCAAGACTCTTTAACCAGCACAAAGTCCAATCGCTTGCCTCGGCGTCCGATTTCTTGACGTCAGCCCACAGCGTGACCTTGTGCACGTACCTCCAGTGTGACAGCGAAGATGCTCGATACCTGCCTAGTCTCCCACTCGTCGTACGGGATGGAGGGCTTCAATTGTGCACTTGCCGGTCTCGGCTTGATAACATTGACAGAATCCTTGCTCGCGGAGTTCTTCTTAATACTAACAGCCGTGGGCGTGGGTGCCTTGCGCACCGGCTCCTCTGAGGCGGGAGAACGCCGTTTCGGCGGCGAAGCTGGACCATGGGACTTCGTTATTGCGTCTTGGGAGGTCTGGGAGGAAGAAGAGGCTGCGGCATCTGTTGTATCTAAAGCTAACAGCCGCGAGCTACTGGCGGAAGCAGCAGGCGTGGGGGACGCAACGGCGGCAGAGCTGTCGTCCACAGACGGGGTGGTCGGTTGACCTCCGAGCCGCGCTAAGCGCTTCAAGCGCATCTTCGGGCGTTAGAAAGCTCCAACTCATCATGTGCACTTACCTTCTCCGCCTCACTGAGCGAGTTTTCGTCTCCGGACATGCTGAGTGATGTATGGCTAGTGACTTGAACGATGCAAGTTGATTGCTGCAGGAGATGACGCATAGCCGCATACAAGTCGCCGGGGGGTATCCCACGGTGACCCGCCGTCCTCCACTTTGAGTGACCAGATCACTGTTTTGTGAATTCTACGTTGTTCGCAACTCATACCTCAAGAATGGCGCACGTTGTGGCTGCACTAGATCTACCCTCATCCTACAAGGATAGTCAGTCTGAGGTATGAGGCGAATTGACTTAGCTGACTCCAGCTTGACCGGGAGACAGAACGACGGTTGTTGTCGGCATCATCCACACTTTACGTCGGCAACCTGAGTTTCTACACAACGGAGGCTCAAATCTACGAGCGTATGTGCTTTTGTCATTGCAGAAGTTGCCCAGCTAATGACAGTGTTCTCCACATGCGCACGACCAGAAGAGGGGGGCGGCATCAAAAGGTAACGTTTCCGGCAGACGAGGCTGACATTCCAGAGTTATCATGGGCCTTGATCGTCATCAGAAGTGAGTGTCTCCTTACTGTGATTGCTCACAGCCCCAGGACACCATGTGGATTTGCCTTTGTTGAGTACTTCCTGCACTCAGAAGCCGTAGCCAGCATGCGGTACATCTCTGGCACAAAATTGGACGAGCGCATCATCCGTTGCGATCTCGATCCCGGCTACAAGGAGGGCCGTCAGTTCGGTCGTGGCAAGAGCGGCGGTCAAGTTCGTGACGAATTCCGCCAGGAGTATGACAGTGGACGTGGCGGATGGGGACACCAAAGATTGGAGATGGAGAAGCGGCAGCAAGAACAAGATCGGTTGCGGACACAGGTCCAGTTCGACACATACGCAGCGATCGGCGGACTGGGACAATCTGGTGCTGATGTTCCCACCGGAGAGGCGGCTGAACGTGTCAAAAGGAGTCGGAGTGAAGACTACGATTCTCGCGACGACGAAGAGGGCAAGAGGTTCCGCGGAGATCGAGACGAGGAGTGAACCGCATAGCGGCACTACACTCATCCGCAGCAGTGTTGTAGCATCACTCAGATTGCAGTTGCTATGTATGGAGTGCTGCCTCTGATTGTAATGACCGTAGTCACGTAGTCACGAAGACGAAAGAGCTACACACAAAAGCAGAAACAGACAGACGCTCTGACACCCGGATATCGAACTTCTCATCTATATCCGCCGGACTGATCCCGTCATTCCATGGACCTGTCGCGTCACTACGGTGATCATCGCGACTGCATCTGCTTGTATCTCCTGTCATATCCTACTGCTCCCTACAGGTGCTGAGCGCGAGACATCTACTACTGCTCCTACCCACTGGAGTCTCCCGTTTGTTTCGCTTGCATCGACATGTCCACGCCATCGTCCTCAGTCCTGGGGTCATCACACACCGATGGACCGACACGGATGCCGTCTGTATCTCGCTCTGGACGACGGGCGTCGCAGTCAGCTTCTGGAGCAAGCGTTGTCAGGAGACCATCACGCGCTACACATCCACCTGCTGCTCCTAATAAGCCGCTCACTCATCAAGAAGCCTTAGAGGCGATGCGGGCTTTCTTGAAAGAACGGTCATCTTATGACATCTTCCCAGTGAGCTTTCGCCTCATCGTCCTCGACAGTCAACTCAAAGTCAAAAAGGCGCTGGATGTTATGTTATTGTATGGTATGCAATATCTTGCGGGCGGCCACTCACCCACAGGCGTTGTCTCTGCACCCTTGTGGAACACCTCAAATGCTACATTCGCTGGCATGTTCACGGTCCAAGATGTGATCCACTTGATCCAGTACTACTATCACACGTCGAGTTGGGAAGGAGCGGCTGCGGATGTTGAACAATTCAGGTTGCACAGTCTACGAGGTGAGAATTGCATCACTCCAGAAGCTGTGCTAATTCAACCAGACATAGAGAAAGAGCTGCATGTGCCTCCTCCTCCGCTGCTATCAATTCATCCACTTCGCCCGTTATTCGATGCTTGCAAGCATCTCATACAAACCCACGCTCGTCGCTTGCCTTTGATTGACAAGGATACTCAGACAAACGGAGAGGTGGTGATCAGTGTTCTTACTCAGTACCGCGTGTTGAAGTTCATCGCCTCAAATGTAAGTAACCCATGGGGCCAGATGCTGAAACTGTAGTGCCGAGACATCACTCAATATCTGACGGCCGGTGTACAGGAGTTGCGCATAGGCACATACGTGACAGAGCCAACGTCGGAGCGGCCCTTTTATCCTCTCGCTACCGCTACGCTTCAAACAACTGTTTTCGACGTCGTGCATATGTTCTCCGAGCTCGGCATCAGTGCAGTACCTATCGTTGATGATGAAGGCAGGGTTGTCAACCTGTATGAGACAGTAGATGTCATTGTGAGTTGGCGTTTGCAGAGTCGACTGGATACTTATGCGTCCAGACATTAGTAAGGTTAGGCGCCTATCAGTCACTGGACTTTACTATCGCACAAGCGTTGAAGCAACGCGCTCCTGATTTCCCAGGTGTGGTTACGTGCCACCCCAACGACTCACTTGGAGCTGTTTTCTCCCTCATCAAGATCCGGCGTGTACACCGTTTGGTCGTCGTGACAGGTGCAGACGACCCAAATCCCGGACGTCTAGTCGGTGTGATAAGCTTAAGCGACATCATGAAACATCTCATCGTGAGTCGACGTTGTTCAAATGGAGCTTACAACTAGAACGAGACGGATGTGGTGCCCGACAATCTAACACCACCTGATGAGACAGCAGAATCTGCAGTCGTAGACGACCAGTAATGATCGATTCGGAATTACATTGATGTATGTAGCATATCTGTATTTGCATGGCCGCAACCGTGAGACAGGCAGGTCTCTTAGCGCGTATGTTTTATATTTCTCCCGACATGACACTCGACAAAAGCGAATGTCTGACCTTCTCCATATAACCTCCGCTAGCAGTCTTCTACTCCGATGCACTGACCGCATCATCACTCACTACGCGAGTAACCTCTGCATCCAACACACACTGCCCTGTTTTTTCCCCAACCATATAGTTTTGTGGTCCTCGCCATTTGGAAAAATTATTGGCTGATCTAACGAGATTGAGCTTATCTCTGGATCATCAGCGCCAGCAATTGAATGGACTTGAACAATGCGGCATGCTTCATGATGCATGATGGGCGACGAAGTGTCAGGCAGCGAAACAGAGCTTCGTTTCCACCTCGGATCTCAAAACGCTGTTAGGTGATTGCGCCGTCCCATTCATTTGAACCATTGGACCTCGTTACACAACGCCCTGTAGGCTCGCTTGGAAACTACATGGCTTTCCCCAGTTAATTCGCAAAAGATAGTGATGCTGCAGCCAATCTTTCCGCGAGGCAACATGATAGCACCGTTGAGAAATGCCGGGAGTAGTACCGCAAATACTTTCCGGCTGAGTTGAGTTGGTAGGGCGAGGGGTATTGACATCGCAAGGCCGTGGTATTCTGACGTCAACAACTAAGACCACAACCGTACGTAGACGTCGACAGGTAGAGAGCGGAACATTCTATAAGGTATATAGCCAAAAGCTTTCAAATCACCATCAGGCTATATCCTCTGCTGCTGTTCAAGGTTCTAAATGCTGTTGACTGATATGGAGGCATCAGCATCATCGGCTGAATTGTGTGTGCGCTTCCAAGTACTCCTTCTTTGCTTATGTACAGCATCTTGTGTGCTTTTCAAATCAAAAGGCAGCCATTGTAAAGAGCTGTATTATCGTGATGCAGCTAGCATCTGCATTCACGTAGGCCTATTGGAAGCAGATGATGCAGTAGGTACTTGAAGTGGTGCCTCGAGTAACCAACAGACCTAATTACCCGAAGATATGAAGGAGTAACTACGCGATATTAGCCATTAACTGCCATTCTGAGAAAGTCACCAGGCTATCGTTTGATCTGAGTAAGCTCGGTCAGACACATAAATTAATTCAGCATCAAGGATGCGTGCGGTCGGCTATATTCTTTATGGAGGTTCATGAGGGTCATTGTAACGGTTACCAGTCCTAGAATGCATGAACTCAGGCGATACCCACCACCTCTCAGCTCGGATCCTATGTGTGTCACGAGAGCATAGAACAACAAGTGTCCGTTTGTTTGAAAAAGTTACCAGCAGGGTGCCGCTGTACCCGAGTGGTCAAAACTCAGCTACCTTCAGAGCTATTCGTCGGCTGAATTGTCCGCATGTGTCTTCGGCACGCCTTTAACGACTCACAAGTTTGCTTCCTTCTCCCAATGGTTACCGAGCTGGTTTACAATCTATCTTGAAACGATGAAAGACAAAAACAGCGTGAAATGTGCAGGCGTCGCAGTTTATGTCGGCCCAAGCAGTTTATTGTCGCGACCAATCCACAATCATCCCAGACTATACAAGCTTCCTGAGGAGTCTGCTGACAATTGGAAACTCATTGTGGCTAATTTTGCGGCCATGTACTCGGATGGGAAGCGATCATGAGAGCCCCCAGTCCCACCCTACTCAGCGTTGTAACTCATGAAACAAAGGTCATTGAGAAGTTCAGTAAGGAGCCCAGATCTTACATGTTCGCGAGCTTTGAACCAACTTCGTAGTCATCCATCATTATGTCAATGCTTCCAAGCCAACTGGCGATACCCAGGACTGATAACTCGCATATGCTCTTATCGTGTCTGTTGATTTCTAAGAATGTGCATTCTCAACAACCAGGGATGGCGTCCAGATTACCGAGAACATTCATTGCGCACTTCACAACCACCACAAACCACAAGTGATATATCTCAACAACAAAAACAGACCTGCACCTATAAATTTGTCGCATAGTGCGCCCCCTGGTACCACACATGTTTGCAATTTTACGAAGACGCAGCCGCGGCGATCATTGAGTAGCGAGGATTTGACAAGTCGAATTTCACAAACACCTGCTTCTGAAGGTCAAGAAACTTCGAATTCTCCTCACTGTCCGGACATCATCAGTGGCTCCATTGCCTGTAATCCCCAAATCGATGCCCCAGTACCACAAACTCAAGTGAGGCTCACAATTCAGGCGAGTGGAGCACTGAAAGGCGGCAATCACAGCAGAATTGGCGAAAATGGACAGATACACGACAAGGTCTGGCACATTGTGGACAAGAATTCAAATCATACCAAACAATTAACAGGTGCCAAATGGGGTTTCACGCGCAAGATCGATGGCCCTACCGGCCTGCCTTCGGCATACAAGGCCAGATGTGTTGCAAATGGTGTTCAAAAGTCATGAACTCGACTATAACGACATGTTCAGCTCTGTAGCCCACAAGGACGGTCTTAGCTTCTTTGTTTCCTGATAAATTACTGGGACCTTCAATGTGATCAAGTCGACATCAAGGCGGCTTTCCTCAATGGGAATCTCCGAGAAACTGAAAAACTGTTGATGTCGAGGTTCCTGAAGGCAGCAAACACTCCAAAATCGAATGTACTTCGTCTAAACAAATCTCTATATGGTCACTAACAGTCTCCACAATGTTTCCACAAGAGACTAGACGCCTGGCTTTAGCCTAAGGACACAGATGCTGCCTCCTTCTTCTTAACGTGCGCGACGACAAGGTGTAGCAGTGACCCAGGCGCCTGAATGGCAAAACGGCTGAACGTGCAAGGCAGCTTGACCGTGGCGATCGTGGGGATGGGATAGGAATTTCGCCATGCTCCAAACGTCAAGCAAGACCAATTCGATGAAATGTCGACAATTGTGTGGTGTGACAATTTACAGGGCAACGTTGTTTGGCTCAAGTTTGTGAACTTATTTCTATATACTCAACCCAAGCGTAGGAACGAAGTCAATCCCAGTTCTCCGGGCTCTTGTTATCCTATTCATTGACCGGTACGTACCAAGCCTTAGGTCCAGACCTTCCGTCTTCATGTCTCATACATAGATACTCCCAAACTGTGCATCATATGCCCGTGCGCTTGGTGTGAGACCGAGGACTACGGAGATTTATCAATTTCGCTTGTTGAGTCTGGTCCGTTGGCTCAATGTGAGATTCTAGTGAGCCTTTCCAATTACCTGTCAAGCATTTGATCATATCTACATAGTATCATACGTCGTGGCATTGGGTCCGGACGGCGAACGCCAAGGGCATCATTACCGCTGCTGAAACTTGATGATATTGGGTTTAACTCTTCATCTGCGAGCACCTCTGTTACTGACAGCGCTGGGGCAAAAGATGGCCACGTTTTCCACCCGGATGCGATCGAGATGAAATCTTTCGCGATCATGTCACCTAGTCGTGATTTATCCCAATACTCTATCGTAAAAGTAGTTTATATCACAAGTCTCGCACAGAAGTGTAGCACAGCAGCAAGTCTAGGTTTCGACAACCATCATAAATGTTTGTGTACCGAAGCTTCATGCCGTATATTGCTCACTTACTGTACGTTCCATCTCGCCAACCAATTGTCACGAAATAATGAACATAAGGGACCCCTTCGTTCTACCGCAGTCTGTCATGAACCCAGTTATTCATAGATAGACGGACTGTCAGACTTGTGAACGCATATCGTGAAGATTCTTCTCGTCTGCAGTTTTCAAGACCCCCCACATCGTTGTCAGCAAAGTTGCGCAGATCGATATCAAGACCACGCCGTGCATCGCTTTGGTTACAACGACTCTTGCATGAAGCCACAGTACCTGACAGGACACTCGTGACTGGACCGCATGGTGCACAGTGGGCCAAGTTTATGGTATCATCAAACCTTACTGGTCTGGTCAGGTCAGCTTCCCCCTTGGATGTGACGCTGCAGCTATTTTTCAGCCCATGCACGGCCTACCAAGTCATTCAACCAATCTCTGGTCCATGAAAACGCTGATATCTGCGAAGCCTTCACCGTATAATCTGAAGCATTCCGGGGCGTAGCGAAGACGATCGTGCAACTCACTGCAATAGGAAGGTGGCAGTCACTATGCGATGCCCGTACCCTGGCCAGCCTTTTCCCATGCTTTATCGAGCAGCTTCAACTCTCATGCATGCCATTCAGCCCTTAGCATAAAAAGACTGAGACTCAGGCGGGTTAATGATAGCAGGTGTTTCCGTGTGGCCGCGGAGACGCAATGACCATGGAAGCCCTTTTGTTCTTGTGGCGAATCTTTGGAGAACAAACTTCAGAGAGATAAAACTCCTTTCGAGCGGACTGCCGCCTCCCAGCCGAACAGCCATGAACGTTAGTGCCAATCAGCTGTTGAGATACGGCCGTTCATGCAGCAGGGGTTCTGGATCTGATGGTAGGAAGTTTTAGGATTACAGTGTCAGTTCTCAGAATGACGCCCTAGATACAGAATTACACGTCATTTAGCTTCTTTTCTAATATATATAAGCTCGGGTAACTTCATAGTTAGTCCGATGCACCGCTTCTACCACACCTACAGTGTATTACAGCATCCACAGCCTTCCAAATCAGTATGGTATCCGATGAACTCACCTACATGAAATTCCTGTAACCACACCAGCGTGCATCGCATAACCTATTATCTCAGCAGCGTCGAGAGAGTCTTGGCCGAGCGTATCATCTCTATCGTTATAGATCTCTTGCTGGGACTGCGACTTGGGACAGCAACTTGTAGAAACACAGTTCAGTGTAGACGATAAGTTGGGCAACAATCCTTAGGATGACAACCGCAGGGTGAGCGGCAAGGCGGCACTCAGTCGTTCATTTAACACTCATGGGGCATGTTTGATATAATGAATAACGCTCCGGCAGGTGAGCGTAGAGCTCGTGGTCGAAATGCAGAGCTAGTCAAGGGCGATCTCCAAGTTCCTCGTGTATATACCAACCTTTCAGAGCATCTTCGAGAGCAGCATGCAAGCTATCGAGCAGCTTAGTAAGATATTACTAACAGAGACCTCCTCAATAACCGGCCGAATGTGGTACCAATGGTTCGCATCCACTTTTGCTTCAACGCCCTACATCTCCACCTACAAGAATAGCATCGCTTGTAGCAGCAGGTCTTATTCATGCTATTGCAAACTGTCGAGGAGATAGCTGCATGCATTCAAGAGTTATGGGTGTTAGAATCGGAGGTCTCATTTCGAGTCGGAAAATCAATCAATAATGTTGGCTTTTACTGCACTTTATAATTACCTGATGCATCTGACTTTGCTGCCATCGAGCTTTCGCTGTATTCTTGACTGTCTGAATACCCTACGAAGTGGTTTCTTGCGCCCTCCCTCATGAAGGTGACGTATCGACCAGCGACAGACTTGTGGGGACGTGTGACAGGAAAGTCAAGCATTCAAGCAGCTCAACTAACTGCTATCTACCTATATAGGAGTACGAGTCAGAGCGACAGCCTCTCAAGTCAAGTCTTCATCAACGATGAAGTTGTTATGCTTACAGGTAGAGTTGGGGGGGCAGACTAAAAGGCGCCTATGCGGATGTCAAAAGCGAGGAAACCAGCAGTGTGTCAGTTGAGAGTATTGCCATATACTGTACTCAAATCGATTGGCCAACGCAGCACTGATGTCGCAGCGCCTTGAATGGTCTACGGACTGATATACTATGGACTATGGGGCTGCCTACGTTTTGGATTGCTGACAACCTTCGAATGATCATGTAATCTGACAACGACCACTTCTGGTCACCTTCCAACTCGCACAGTTCTATGAAGACACAGACCACGAGAGCGTATATCAGACTGCCTGATAGCTGTTATTGTACAGCATCAGCAACTGACTTGGATATTTTGCTGCCTTTCTTCCATGGCGAGCATGCGTATTCATCATATAATGGTCAGCCTATGCAGCCTATGGATCGCCACATTAGCTTAGCCACAGCCACACTAATGACTAAAGCTGCATGACCAACGCATCGCCTCTCGTGCCTGGCCAGTCCACCCATGTAAACGTGGTCTGATGATCATCAGTCGATCACTTCCATCACAACACAACACTGTCGTATCCGACGTCAACACCAGCACCTCGCAAGCGCCATGGGAAAGAGTGACTTTTACTATGCCGGGCCGCCCGTGCAACAGCAAGAGCAACATTCGTACCAGCCGCCGCCGCAGATGCAACCGTACCAACAGCAGTATCAGCAACAATACCAGCAGCCATATCAGCAGCCATACCAACCACCTCCATTTCAACAGCAAGCTCCGCCCTATCAGCAAGGATATCAACCACCGTATCAGCAATCATTCCAGTCTCAATCACCGTATCAGGAGGCATACCAGGCGCCATACCAGCCGCAACCCCAGCCATATCAAACACAACCACAACAGCATGAAGAGAAGCCTCCGCAGGTGCAGCTGGCGCAGCAGCAGCCCGCACCTGCACAGCAGCCGCAGCAACCTAACGCACCTCCCAAGGATGATAAATGGGCGCGACGCTTCAAGAAGTATGGCAACAAGGTGAGTAGGGTTCTGCTGAAGTCGTTGACAGACCGTAGATCGGTGATGGTGCTGCCAGTGGTTTCGGCTGGGGCATCGGGACATCGCTTGCTCACAAACTAGTGAATAAGAGTAAGTCTAGTCCGTTCGTCTGATGCCACTGACCACAGTTTTCTAGAGGGTCTCTGCGGCTCCTACGCTTTTATCACTCTACTGATAGTCATATCGACATGGGCATCGCGACTGTGTCTACCCTGAAGCGCGAATAATGGTCACTCAACATAGAGGTCTGTCGACTGGACACATAATTCGCTGAGCACTCGGCACCACGAAAGCGGCAGTTGCTCTTTCCCCTGTGAACAGGCATACACATTGTGAAATCGGCGATGCCCTCGCATTCAAGGCGCTTGATTCCCACGAGGGACTGCCGTCCTTTAGCTCCAGACCTATGCATCTGTAGAAGCTTTCTATTCTGTATTTTCATAACACTACTTTGGGATGCGACAGATGGCCGTTCACGACGAAGAATCCAGTGCGAGAACCAGAGCTGTACGCGAGGGAGTGTAGACTTGCAGCCAGTTCCTGCGACCGTTCCACTCCATGGGAGTCGTAAAGAACTCGCTCTTGTTGTCGACGCGTTCATGGCCGCCGAATCTTTTGTCGTCGCTGTTGAGGACAATCTTGTATTTCCCGGGCACGTCAACGCCAACTCGGTAGTCGGTGAAGGATTTGCTAGGATTGACTGCGGTTGTTAGAGGAAATGAGTTTGTTTCTACTGACAGTTGAAGATGAACAGCAAACCCGCACGCTCGAAGACAAGCACCTTGTCTCCTTCGTGCTTGAGTGAGACGTAAGCCTTTGGCGTCAGCGGTGATCACAAGTATGCGCTGATTGACTAACCTGCGGAGAGCGGAGCCATTGATAGCGGCTCTCGAGCTCATTCATAGCGCCATCAAAGGCGTAAAGATATTTGTAGCGCAGAAGCTGATCATCCACAAGGTTGAACTGGCGCCTAGCGTGTGCAAAGGAATTGGCATTACCTTCCCGGGGGAAATCCATCCATCTGATGTCAGAACGGTGCCCCTATTTGCGACTCACTCAGGATGGCCGAACTCATTGCCCTCAAAGTTGAGGTAGGCTTCACCGCCGAGAGCGTTGGTAACAAAGCTGGTCGGTCAGCAGATTCAGATGAGGCAACGTACCGGATCATCTTGTGCAGAGCGATACCGCGGTCGATGATGGGAGTCAAAGGGGACAAGTCGGACATGTAGTCATCTGCCAGTGTCAACTAAAGACGGTCTGTTATGAACCTACACATCTCTTTGTCCATAAGCCAGAAGGCTAGCGTCTTGTCACCCACAAGAGCCTGATCGTGGCTCTCGGCATATGCTACGCTGCGTTCAAGGTGCCTGCGGTTGGTGAGAGTGTGCACAATGTTGCCCAGATCCCATTCCTCATCGGTTTTCTCCTTCAGTATCTTGATCCACATGTCCGGGATAGCCATTGAAAGGCGGTAGTCAAATCCTACTCCGCCCTCACCGACGGGACGACATAATGTAGGCATGCCTGACACATCCTCTGCAATAGTCACGGCATTCGGGTACAGCTTATGAATGAGGTCGTTCGCCTGCAATGAGCTGTGTCGGGCAGATTGGTTGTCACTCACGAGCATAAGATAAACCATTGCTTCGAGGTCGACGTCATCTCCAAAGTACTCGTTGTAGTTGCCTGCTGTCAGCTGCCGTTGGCTATGGCTGCTCCTCACCTGAGAAACCAACACCCATGCCATGATGCTTATACATCATGCTCGTGACGCCATCGAATCGGAAGCCATCAAACCTGTACTCATCCATCCAGAACCGCAGATTCGAGAGCAAGAAGCGCAGAACTTCGGGGTGACCATAGTTGAATAGACGCGAGTCCCACAGGTCATGTCTGCCTCGAGCTCCCTCATGGAAGTAAAGGTGATCAGTCCCATCGTACATGTTGAGCCTTGTTGTCAACATCTGTCGCACCGTGCTGACTTACCCATCGAGCACGTTCTTGCAAGCATGAGAGTGGACAACGTCAAGGAGAACGGTGAGGCCGAGCTCGTGAGCTTTGTCGATGAGAGATTTCAGTTCCTCTGGCGTTCCTGCTGATCAGCCATGACCTGAAGATGCATGTTCTCACCGTAGCGCGAGGACGCCGCAAAGAAGCTGGTGACCTGGTAGCCGAAAGCTTAGGTTAGCTGACGAGTTTGTTACTGGAAGTCGGTACACTCACACGCATAGTATGCGTGCTCCATGATGGCCATCCTAGGAGTCAGCGGCCAAGATCGATGAATACGTACATCTGTATGGCATTGTAGCCCAATTCCTTTATGCGCGGAAGAACATCAGTCTCAAACTCCTTGTAAGTGGTGACACGCATCGCGGGGCTAGAGATGCCGACTGGATCATTAGCCATACCTAGCCACTGATTCTCACCATGTGCTTCGTAGATCTTTAGGCCCTCGATAGAGTTCGTAGAATGACCATGCTTGAACTGATACCTCGATTCGGCTGGAGGATTCCAGAATCTTGCGTCGTATACGGGCGATACACTGAGATCTTGCGTGGCGCGCGTGATCCAGGCCGGCAGGCGGTCAATCGATTCACCAGAGGCCGTAGTCATCGAAATCTTGACCCTCGAGTCATGCGGTATAGCGCACACACCCGGCGCCTTGGGAGGGACATAGCACTCCCACACACCGAACTCGGACTTGGTCATTGGGTTGGCTGTGTGAGACCATCCGTCTGTCTGTCAGTCACGTTTTGGCAGCACAGTACTCACTGAAGTCGCCGATTAGACGTGCCGCGGTAGCGCCAGGAGCCCATTCGCGATAAGTTACACCGCCTTCCGAGTCTACCGTGAAGCCTTTGTTCTTGTGGCCTTGTGAGAACTTGTCCAGACCACCCTCATGTTCGTTGATAAACTTCAAAGCCTTTGCGTACTCAGCATAACGACGACGAAGGGCAGGGGCGAACGGCTCCAGCCTGCGACAGTCAGCACGTACAACGATTGCCTCCCTCAACACGACCACACATACCATGGATCCGATTGTATAACTCCTGTTCCTGTACAAGCGAGTCAGCAACTTCTCCACCGATTGTCGATTTACGCACCATCATTGACAGAGGCCAGAGATTTCTGGGGAGGTTGCGTCGACATCGCGATAGAAGGGAATCACAAGCAAGACTGAAGGTTTACGGTCGCACTTATAGCTTCAGCAGACTGTCAAAGACGACAACGGGGGCGAGAGCAGATACGAGGCGAATAGAGAAGAGGCGAGGTCGTTTGGATGGGGATATGACGGTGGAATGGACCTGGCAAGAAAGAGAATGGGGGGATCAGCAGGGCTAGCCGGCGGCTGGGGAATGACGCTTGCAATTCTGGGGTCCCACAGGCAATCCGGAAGGAGTTCATGCACTCTCCGTGGCACGTGAGGTTTCAGGCCGACCCCGAGCTTTGATTTTCCTTTGATCTACATTTCAGAAATTCTCGACAACAAAACCACCAACACTACCGACCAACGGGGGGCTGTCTGGGGACGCGCATCGAGACGGCGCCATGGTCTCCTACTACGATGAGCTGGAGATAGAGGATTTCGCCTGGGACGATGAGGCAAAGGTGTATCACTACCCATGCCCTTGTGGCGACCGATTCGAGATCACGAAGTCGCAGCTGCGTGATGGCGAGGAGATTGCCATCTGCCCTTCTTGCAGCCTCATCGTTCGAGTGATCTATGATTACGTGCGTTTGTGCTTGAGCCATCTGCTGACGGTCTAGTTGGATTACGAGGATTACGAAACGTCTGACGAGGAGGACAACTTCGAAGAATGCTCTACTCCCGCCACCGAGGTATCGTCCGCCAATGGAGATGAGCTGGTGGCTTCCCAGGTCGACAAGGAGGCCACTGTCGATGACCCTGCCATCCCTCTAGGCAAGGGCATGGCAGAGCTTTCAATAGCAAAGGGAAAGAGTCATCCGTCATGATCTCTCAAATCCTTGATACTCTCTTACCTTTGCGAAGGAGTGATAAATGGAATTCCCGCATTGCATGAGCTACATACCTGTTTGTACCTACATATAGAACACCTGTTATAACATTATCATATACAACGGTACTCAATCCTACACATTGCCTCAACAACGACTGTCTTGAAGGTCCTGATCCGTACTGGCGCGATCTTCTGCCTTCTCCCGATCGTGACTGCCGTATTGTCTTCTGCCGTAGCAGGATCGGACGATGTCTCCCCAAGCAACCACACTGTGACAACTCCCACATGTAACCTGCCGCGGAATGACGGGGTCGGGCGTCTTCTCGGTTTTCAGAGCCTCCTTGGCCAAACAAGTCAGGTGCGTAGTCCTCAAGCATCTGCCTATTGGTGCTGATCTGGAGGGGCATATGGCGAACGACGTGTGGTCCTGCTGTCAGACCGAGCCTGCCGGTTCTGCTCACCAAGTCTATAGCGTTGGTACATATTGCACAGAAGACGTTGGGCGAGAGAATGCGTATCTCATTCCACTTGCCGATCACTGAATCACCTGTCCTAAAGTCGCGATCAGAGACGTCGAGTTTCTGTGTTTTGTCGGATGAGTCTGAACCTTTGGCGAAAGTGTTCGTCATGCCTCCTGGGTCATGTTCCACGCTGACAAGCTCCGATGCCAAAGGCAGCGATTGCACGGCCGCAAGCAACTGGCCGATAGCCCTTTCCATACCATCTCTTGGCGTTACTTCCAGTCTTCCGAGACTTTGTAAGGACAGGCGGTTGGTGACTTCAGTGAAGCATCGAATGTGCAGAGGGAAGTTGAGAAAAGGTGGAGAGCGAAGAAGCGCAGCAGCAACTCTAGCACATCAGCTCATGCCGCCCGGTGAGAGCTGCTCACACTGCCTTGACTTCCAGCCTGTTGCTGCGAGAGTTTTTCTTGAAGATAGGACGCAAGTCACCGAGCTCCTCATCAAAGGTCCTCAAATGCCGGGACCGCTCCGGATTTTGCCATGCCCATTCAAACTTGCGTGAGCTGCATAGACCAACAGTGTCATCGTACCTGTAGAGCAGTGAGCTTACTTGGGAAGCTTTTCGTGGTCAACAATCGTTCCTTGTTATTGCCTTACCCGTACACGATCATTTGCACCTCCTGTCGAGTATCAGTACTGTGCACTAACGAGTCGTTGAGCTCACCCATGGACGGAAGCGTGATGTTTTCCATGCCCCTTGCGTCAGCTCGCCGTTATGCTGTCGCAATCGCCTAGGTGGATTCGGTGTAGAGCCAATCTATGATCAGTTGCTGTACGGAGTGCAGGCAGCGTACGTAGGTGCGTTGGGTTTGCGGTGTCGCTCGTGATCTCAACAGGTAGCATGCGTAGAAGGGCGGAAACGCATGATTACCATCCACAAGCGTCGATGTGGACTTCTTGACCCCACACTCATCGCCTGACGAGGCTGCCATGAGCGCGACACCGACCAGCCTTGATCAAAAATCAACAGAACATGAACAGTAATTTCCGTCAACAATGAAGCAGTCAACAACAAGAACAACACCATCAGATCCCGCGGCTGGAGGATTTCGAAGTCTTGTAAGTCTCCGAGCGCTTTAGCTATACGAGAAGACGATTGATATCATCTCGATCGCCTGAGGCTGTCTAGAATATACATCCTACGTAGCTACGAGCTTCTTGCAATGGCTCATTTACTGGACCTACCACGGGCTGAGAATGTGCTATATACGTTATACCTATCATACTAGAAGTCCACGAAAAGGTGATCATATGCGCTGGTGCCCGTCTTTCCATATGCACTGACGTCGGCCTCGGCGTAACGATCGAACCTGCAGAGCCGTGAGCGTCCTCCTCGTGCAATTCCTGTATACTGATAACCACTCACTGACTCGAGTCCCCCTCTCCATCGATCTTGGGGACATAGGGGGCCGGGATCTCACGGCGGTACAGCTTGTCCCAGTCGACCTCTGCGAACCACCCATGAGCAAAGATATCGGCTGATCCGGCCCTGAGATTTCCATATCTCTTAGTGAGGTCTCCGACAAGGAGATTCTTCAGCAGTTCCTTGGCGAGTGGGTCGAAGTAAGTGGGATACCGCACCTTGCCCGCAATGATCTATTGTCAGGCACAACTCATACTCGATGCTCACCTTCTCATATAGCTTCATGGGGTTGCCGTCTTCTGTGAAGAACGGCGGGTAACCAGCCTGTTGGCTCAGCGCAATGCCTCCATGATGTGACCCACCAGCATCTCAAAGATCAATACGCCCAAAGCATACCAGTCAACACTCTTGTTGTACCCTTTGGATTGCACAACTTCCGGAGCGACTGCAGTGTTAGTGACGGAAACAACTCTGCCTTACGATAGTCGGGGGTACCACACAGCGTCCAAGTGATGTCGGGGACGTGCTTGGCGAAGCCAAAGTCCGTGACCTTGACGTGGCCATCGGCACCAAGTAGAATATTCTCTGGCTTCAGATCGCGGTAGATGATATCCAGCGAGTGCAAGTAGTCCAGCGCCAATGCGACTTCTGCCGCATAGAACTTTGCCACAGAGTTCGGGAAACGCTGAAGTCAATCATCGCGCAAGCGATTTATGCCCTACCTGACTCTTCCGCAACAGACTGAATAGCTCGCCACCTGCGACGAAGTCCATCACCATGTACAGGTTGTTGACATCCTGGAAGGTACCCCAGAGATTCACGAGGAACGGGTGACGAACGCGCACCAGCATTTCCCTCTCAGAATTTGTGTGTTCGACCTGCTTCATCTTGACGACTTTCTCCTTGCCCAGCACCTTGACAGCGTAGAACCTGCCATTGTGCTTGGATCGGACGAGGTGAACACGCCCGAAGGATCCAGTGCCTAGACTTTGCAGATCAGCTTCTTGTTTCTCTCATATGGAAGCTATGTACTCACGTTCTCTCAATCGCAAAGTCAGCCAGGGCGTAACGACCAGCAGTCTTGCGCAAAGGTTGTGCCCCCTGTCGACCGCCATTGACATTTGTCGGTGTCTTGGTGCCGGACGAGCTATCGAGAGCTGCCTGTGTCGCAGCTGCATGAATTGCCGCAACACGAGCTTGCTGAGATGCGTGATGAAGATTGGCTTGAGCTTGCGCCGCCTGTGACCTTGTCAGCAGTAGATTGCACAGCGACATACCTGCTCTTGAGCCTCACGAGCCTTCTCCCTGATTCGTTCGTCATCGGCACTGTCCTGCCTGACTGCGTTCTGCTGATTGTCGATGGACAAGTTGGAAACATCGGCCATTGCGACGCTATTCGTCCTGTCACCCTCGTATGACTGCGCCGGCACCGGCCCTTGACTACCTTCACCCGGGCTGTGCACAGGCGGTCCTTGTGTTGATGCCAAGTTGGGGTCTTGCGGCTGAGACTGTCCTGGAGGATATCCCGGCCCTGTAGCCGAGGACGCCTGTGGAGGCCTGTAATATGAGTGAGTATGAGCATCACTTATCAGGCACCATCGCAGCTCACCCTTCGATGCCTTCCATGGCCGTGGTGCTGTCAACAGGTTGTGGGGCAGCAGCGACCGGGCTCTGCTGCGTCGCCTCAGGCGATTGAGGTGCGACGCGGCTTTGGCCAGCTATCGAGTTCTGAGGCGATGTTTGCGGCGGGACAGCGGCAAGTGGAGGAGAGCGGGCAGCGTTTGTGGATGAGGTCGGGCTAGTCGACAGCTTCGAGTTGGAAGCCTGGCGCCTGTGGTGGAACTTGTCGGTGACCTTGGCAAACATGGCTCACCAGATGCTTTGCTGCGGGTACGCAGCAAGGGCAAGGGCGTGACGTCCTACGTTGTTGTGATGCCGGTGTCGGTTGTGTGTTGTTCTAAAGGTGACAACAGTATCGGTGAACAGCCGGGTCGATGGTAACGATATGGATCGAAGCTGCCAAGAGGATAACCCGGGTTTGTACTCAAAGAGGTACTCTGCAGAAACTAACGATAGTGCGAAGGACACAGGTGTGATAGTCGCTGTTGTCGCCGTGATGGTAATGCTGGGATGCTGCTGGTGATGATGATGAGATGTGGCCAGGATGGCGTGGGTAGTGGAAGAGATCAGCCCCCGGCGTCACCTGGCAGGATGCAGGAGGCAGGAGGTGAGGGGTGTAGGGGGGGAATGAAAGGAACGCCACGCTAGCGCGGGGCCGGGGTTGGTGGGGAAAAGACAGGTAGGTGGAGGTGTGCGTGCGGGGAAAGGGAGTCAAAGGGACGATTGAAAATGGTCCTTAATGCGAGATCGCCGGACCCGGTATTTCGTTTTGAAGCGGGATGAGGCAGAGGCATAAGGTGCAGAAGATTAGAAGCAGTCAACATGAGTGAATGAATGTGTCTGATGAACGCGAGCGCACAGCAGAGTGCGTGTCGTGTCTTGAAAGCGTTAAGGCGATGGATGATCATCATGACTTTCCTCCCAAGTGGCTGGGACAAGTGTCAATCGGGCGGAAACATCTCAAGAGTTGTATACCGGCGCCTCCGCCGTCCTCTGAATTGTTACCAAGCATAAGGATTGGACATCACTAGAAAAAGCAAGAGAAAGTGTACGTATGGAGATCGTTGTATGTGACGAAAGCTCTCATTGATGAAAGCCCATCCATCTGTTGTGTCGAGCTCGACTGATGGGCAGGAAATGAAGCATGAGCGCATTCAACTGTCATGCCGGCTGATGTATGGCCTGTGTGGCAGGGTTTAGTCGTGCGTCATGAGTTGAGTTGACATGGACACTGCTCTTATGCTAGATTGGTCTAGAGCATCAACTCATCCCACAAGCTTGCCATCTTACAAACGACAGCTTCTTTGCGGACCGCTGGATTGTCATACACACCAGATTTCTCGGACGCTCATAGAGGCAGACGGTCGGAGTGCACAATTACTACATCAAGGTGTATCTCATCGGACAGACGCGAGTGATAAACATGCTCTGCTCAGAACATTCCCAAGCACCCTCGCTTCTACTGCAGAGGACGAAGGATATATATCACTGCAATGCTGATAACGGCGTTCGTAGCAGTCAGGTACGGCATCTCGGCAACCTCTCATGTGGTCAACGGCAACCAACATGCAACATGGTATGTATGTACCGTGCCGGATCGGAACATGCACCGATGGTCCACGCCACTGTGCAAGTGTTGCTGCTCACCATACACCCATACACTGCGCTACTGCTACATGCATACATAGATCGCGTGAACAGGCCTGATGTTTCGACAACGCTCTCTCTCCTACTCACTCAGTGCACCGCTCACAACATGGTGACCAATATGTCTGCTCTGGCGCGGGGTCGTCCTCTGACGCGTGCCATTGCGCCTCAACTACCCCAGCTTGTTCGCAGCTTGCAACACACGTCGATGAGCGACCCTCCTGACGGGCGCCCCCCTCCTCCTCGTGATGGCAAGGTTGCTCGTACTACGCCCTCCTCGAAGCCAGCTGTCGAAATGGAGCCGACACTAGGCAGCAGCAACCTCCTCAAGCGTACTCCAGAGGAGGTGAGTCCACGACCAAACGGGGCAAGCTGACTGGAGTAGGCGCTGTCTACTGAGGGCCTCGTGTTCGCTGATGGGCACGGACTTCGCGGTCCGACTGGAAAGGGACGGGAAACCAGGAAGATGAACTTGCATCAAGCTGTGCGCGATGCCATGCGGACTGCTTTGGCAACCAACCCCAAAGCTTTCGTCTTCGGCGAGGACGTCAAGGCTCACGGAGTCTTGTAAGTTTCAGCAATCGATACGAGCAGAAACTGACAAGCTAGCCGCTGCACCATGGGTCTCGCAGAGGAGTTCGGTGAGTGCTCGAGACGAGGTTTTGACTAATCTGCAGGACAGAAGCGAGTGTTCAACACGCCTCTGACAGAGCAAGGCATTGCTGGCTTTGGCATCGGCTTGGCAAGTGTGGGTGCCACTGCCATTGCGGAGATTCAGTTCGGTGACTATGTGAGTACCCATGATCACGCCCCCCTATGTATCCGACTGACAAGTAACAGATTTTCCCTGCTTTTGACCAGGTTCGTATCATGACCGACGAGTAGACTAGCCTGAGCTCACCGAATCCAGCTCGTCAATGAAGCAGCAAAACAGCGATACGCGAGTGGCGGCTCCTACCCTCTGGCTGGTGGCTCTTTCACCGTCCGTGCACCTGTCATGAGTGTGGGTCACGGAGGCTTGTACCACTCGCAAAGCCCAGAGGTAAGTCTAGTGTACTTGGAGCATCTCACTAACACCATAGGGGTACTTCCTGGGTGCTGCTGGTCTCAAGGTCGCCGTAGTCCGATCTCCCATCCAGGCCAAGGGATTGTTATTGGCCGCCTTCCGTGATCCCAACCCGACTATCATCTTCGAGCCCAAGGTTCTGTGAGTACCAGTCCATTTGCAAATGTGCTGACAACAAGGTATCGCGCAGCTGGTGAGACTCACAGTCACTTATCATGACGGCACATTGCTAACAGGATAGTCGAACAGGTCCCAGTCGACGACTTCACCCTGCCATTGGGGAAGACTGATGTCATCCGTGAGGGCACAGACTTGACAGTGGTCTCATATGGTACTCCCCTTTACACCACTCGTGAGTCTAGCAATGGTACACTGCTCCATATCATTCACTAACTGCAGTGCGCGCGATCGAGTTGCTGCAAAACCCGCCGCCGGCTCTGGTCCAGTTCCTCCCCGAGCGCTTGCGTCCGCCTAACCCTGCTCCCTCCATCCAGCTCATCGACCTCCGAGCCATCAACCCCCTGCCCCTCGGCGAGGTCACTGACGCCGTCCGCAAGACTGGCCGTCTCGTTATCGTGCACGAGGCCGGGAAGAGTGGCAGCGTGGGCAACAATCTGGCAGGCGAAGTCGGCAGGCGCGCATTTGACCACCTCGAGGCACCTATCGGACTGGTCGCCGGTTGGGAGTGAGTTTCTTGAAAGACAGAAGATTGTGCGAAAGCTGACAGCGCTCCAGTGTCCCAGTTCCGCTGGCGTACGAGAAGTTCTACCAGCCGGATGTCATCCGCGTGTTCGACAAGCTGGTTGAGACTCTCAGCTACTAAGGTACCAGTACAGCTTATCAGGTGGGCATTTACCAATCCAAGGCATCGTAGACATGTACAACATATGAATATCTGCACAATGAATGGACTATACAGCATGTAGATCGGAGCAAGGACATGTGTCAATAAAGATAAGCAATTGCCTCCGCAATCACTCAGGCACAGCGTCAGAGATCACTCGGTACACGTCGCGCGTCAAGTCACGGAAATGTTGCTTTGGAACTTGCTTGTTCTCAACGCCGTCACGGATCCCCCCACCATGTACGAGCCGCACCTCGAACATCGAGCGGCCGCCCCTTCCAAGACCGAGGGAGGTGGCAGCTCCTTGTTGGAAGAGCTCGACAAGATTGCACCTCTCAAGAGCTTCGACGCATTTCCGAAGGTATGTTTCCTTCGATGTGATGAACGTGATCGACCCGCTGACGAGCGCGCAGGTCCAGTCGACTTATACGATCCAGTCCAAACGAGGCGGACTGCTGACATTTGTAGTGGGGCTCATTATCTTCCTTCTGGTCCTCGTGAGTCTTCAGCGATCCGCCACGATAGCTGAACTCGCAGAATGATCTTGGAGAGTACCTGTATGGATCTCCTGAGTACACTTTCAGAATCGACAACGGGCGCGAGAGCGACCTTCTGCTCAATGTAGACCTGACAGTAGCCATGCCATGTCGAGGTGAGTCACCGATCTTCTTCACCACATACTAGATTGCGTGGCAGGTCACTGATACCACCAGCTCTGACAATCGATCTCAACGATGCTGTGGGCGACCGGTTACACCTGAGTGATGCATTTGCGAAGGAAGGAGTAAGTCACAAGTCTTATTGTGTACTCTGCTAACATATGCCCAGACTGTGTGGAATCCAGGAAAGGCAACACCCATGAAGTGAGGCGCATACCTCACTGCTCGTCATCAGTCCCACTGACCTCAGATTGAAATCGTCCGCCTCAGCCCAATCGGCCTCCAAGATCATCTCGTCCTCACGCCGATCAACTCCAAACCAGTACAAGTTCCTCGGCGGACTCAGGTCGCTGCTGTTTGGGAGCTCTGTGCAACGCCATGCGGCCTTCCGGCCTACCCATGAAAAGGTCGATGACGGACCAGCGTGTCGAATCTACGGCACCGTCGCCGTGAAGAAGGTGACGGCCAACTTCCACATAACCACGCTCGGTCATGGATACATGTCGCGCGAGCACACCGACCACTCCAGTGCGTGAACAATCATCCACCTTCTGACGTCAGTCATGAATGTCTCGCACGTTATCCATGAGTTTTCCTTCGGGCCATTCTTTCCGGCCATTGCCCAGCCTCTGGACATGAGTTTGGAGACGACTGATGAACGTAAGTTGATATCTGGTATTGCGCACTAACGTGGCTAGCATTTGCGGCATTCCAGTACTTCCTCAGGGTCGTGCCGACAACTTACATTGACGCTAAGCGACGTCGACTGTCAACGTCTCAAGTGAGTCAAGAGGCAGTTCAGAGACGCTGACAGGGCAGTATGCTGTCACTGAGACCTCTAAAGTCTACGCTCATGGTGTCGGTGTCCCAGGCATCTTCTTCAAATATGATCTGGAGCCGATGAGTATCACGATACGGGAGAGGACGACAACCTTGTATCAATTCCTCATACGCCTCGCAGGGGTGATAGGTGCGTCTGGTGGCTTCCGCAACAGAAATAGTCTTGTTTTCTGACGTCCCAGGCGGTGTGTGGACGGTGGCAGCCTTCGGTTTGCGGATAGCCAACCGCGCGGAGAAGGAGGTTGTCAAGTTGGCCAAGAAGGAGAAAGATGTGATTCCATCCAGCCGAGGCGGGACAGCACCAAGCGCATTCATGGCAGGGTCCACTGGCGTTCTGAGCCATGCCAGCGGCTGGGGTCAGACGCGGTGATTAGATCGTTGTCAGCTAGTAGAGTCAGCAGATGTATTTATATACCCAGCACTGTCCTCTACGGAGTAGTGATAACGTGTTCAATTCCTGCGAGTTTGAGACTTCCCCCGTTGTCCCATTTGCAGCCGCGCCTTGCACATCAGTTCTCGCAACGTCTGAGATGTTGATTACTGCATATATATTCTACCGCATACGACAACAATGTATGAGAACCATGGACTTGTGTTCCATCACTCTCTAGTCCATGCATACTGCGCGGCAGGGAGATCATGCGTCCAGCTGGGTATAGTTGCCGGGGAAGATGCCCTGTCGGCCGTTGATTCTGCCGGTCCACCAGTCCTCCGCCGAGTCCGAGCGCTCCACAATCTCGATACGGTCCCCGGCAGAGAAAGACAGATCACCTTCAGCCTAACTTGTTAGCGAATATTCACGACCACTGTACAAGACTGACCTGGGCCTCATAGTCGAAGATAGCAGTGCAGTATTGCGGGGCTGCAACCGCCGGCTTTGGCTTGAGAGGTGGTGGGGGAGGGGGCGCCTTCTTCCCAGACGCGATTGACGCCGAAGATGACGACGCAGCACTGTAGGGGGGAGGTGCGGCAGCACCAGAGGCAGTGCGTCCATATGCTCCTGATGATTCTCTGCGGTCCAACCCGCTCTTCGAAGACAACGATGCGGTCCTCACCGCAGACCCTCCACTCGCGGAACGGCTTTGCTGCAGAAGCTTAGCTGTCATGGTCAGCGGCGTCTCAGAGTTAGACTAACCAGTCGAAACCATGCGCTTAGTGATGGCCATATCTTCGAGCTGCTCCGCAGCGTCGCCACGCTGCGCGAAGTAGATCTCCTCTGTGTCCCTGCGGGTGAGGTCGTACTTGCCGTCGGCAAAGCTCTGCAGCTTCTCCAACATAATGTAGTAGACATTCAGCCTGGTGTGAGCTTATCTCCAATCGGCTGCTCCTCACTGCATGTAGTAGAAGGAGTGGAATAGGGGATCAACGAAGCGAGTGGCCATGGCAAGGAATGTTGGAAGCTCGGTCTTCAGGAGATTGTTGTAGTGGTCGTACTCGCCCGACGCGGCCTCGAAGTCCTGCTCAACCTTGAACAGGTTCTTCTCATCACTGAGACTCTTCTCCTTCTTCCCACGAAGCTTGTTCAAGCTGTTGTTGTGCCTGTCGAAGTCAATGAGCTTGTGGTCGCGCTTGACACAGGTTTTGCGGATGCGCTTGCAGATGTCGTGAAGCTCTTTGCTCGGAGTCACGATGCGGGACTCAATCAACTCCAGTTCGGGGGACAGTGTTTCTGTGGTCAGACCTCGTCGTACTGTGCTCCTCACCCCTCAGGTCCTCCATGAGTTGCTGGTATGCTGCGATGTTCTTGACGGTGACATCGGCCTGGGGGAACTTGCTGCTCAGGTCGTACTCTGCTCCAATTGGCGAGAAGAGGGTGGCAAGCGACCCAGAGAAAGAGGAGCCAGATATGAGGAGAGCTTAGTGTTATCACTTGCCTCGCGGGATATACATACATGTCACGGCGTCGCGAAACACCACGGAATCCTTGTACATCTTCTCGGTGGCGGACTCGACGGCAGAGAACTTGCGCTCCCTAAAGTCAGAATAGAGATAGAAGTTGGACGAACCAGTCATTGTACTCTGGATCGACCGACTCTGGATCGTCAGCATCTGCTGTACGTGCAACTCACTCTTCGACATCCCGATCTTCGAACCAAGTTGGTGCGGCGTGCTGCGTTGAGTAAGTCCCAGCGCGCGGTGGTTATCAAAGTGTACCTACCGCTGAAGCGCCTTGGTAATGCCCTTCATGTTGCCGAGCGTGTCCAGTAGAAGATGATAATGGGTGCAAGATAAGCTGGAGCGTCACAGCCGTTGGACACGACGTGCACAGCTACAATGGTGACGACGCCCACATGGTATGACCCCACGGAAGCAAATCGCTCGTCCGTGACTTGGCACATCGTTTGTTTTGATGGCAGCATCTGAGACGCATTATATGCATAAAACCCGTGATGATACTAGTACAAACAGACAGTACGACGCCCAACAAAGCAGATTGGCTACGGTGTACGGTCGTCGTCAGAGAGGTGAGGTGGCATGTGTGGCGGAGGGATGATGGTGTAGTCTTGCGCTATGAGTAATTCCGCGCGTAGTCGAGCTAGTAGACGTTTTTGCGACTCCGGCTCTTCGTACCATATGCGGCAAGCGTAGCCATGGTGGATGTAGAACATTGTGTCCTGTATGTAGTCCTTGATCTTGAGCGGTAACGACGCTTCTTCCAATAGCTCTCGAAACCGTGTCGCAAGGTCTTTGGCTTTGCTCGAGAAAGCGATTGCACCCGGTCTGTGGTGCTGAGAGGCCGTGTGGGCAGGATGAACTAAGCTTTGCAGATATTGGTTTATGATGGATAGAGATGTGTTGGGTGTATAATCTGCTTGTCAGGTAGTGGTCACGAAAGAGACATACCTTCCAGATTCCATTCTAGTCTAGCCGCAGGCCAAGCCTCGAACGCGTACGATGGACGCTTGTTTACGCGGTCTACGCGATTGTGAGATTCTTGTGCAGCAGGAAAACCGCCTTGAATGTCAGCTGACAACACAGCTTACAGTTACTTACCTCGTATGACCAGTTTCTCTATAGCTCGCTTCTTTGCCCATTTCAGTCCAAGCTCAACGATGAGAGGGTGGACTATGTGCGATTTGAGAGTAAATGAATCGTCGCAGTTGCTCAGCCTGTGTGCGTCAGCAAACCGTCAGCACTGTAAATAACTCACCATCTCACTTCGCATGGGTCCAGCCCAGCGAGCACCTCAACTAGGCAAGCTATTCGCTGCTCATCGTCCAAATCTTGTCCTGCCCGCAGAGTCACAACAACAACGCTAGGCAGCTGGACATGGCGGACCGGTGCCGCTGCGTCTGCACTGGGAGGGTCCACGAAGCGAACGTCGATATCGAGATGCTCAATGTGAAGTCCTTGGGATGAATGACCACGGAAAATGCCATGCTGCGCATCGAAGAACTTATTCCAATGTGTGACGGAGGTGACTCGAGCCACTGTGGCTACAGGAGATCCCGTCATTGCGCCAAAAGGGATCAAGGCGTCAGCTGAACCGTGTTGACAAGCCAGTGGCGACGATCAACTGAGAACACATCGATTGAGAGGATGAGAATGCAAAGAGCATTACTGGCCTGCGCTTGTATTGTAGCATGTGGGCGGGTAGGATCACGTTGAACATCTGCCGTTGCAGCTCGGTTGTGTGGGAATGTAAGAAATCTTGCGTGTTGTGCTGCGCGGGATTTCGTACCGCTTATAACTTTATTGCGTCATTTACGCGTCGGTCCTTTTCTAATTGTTGATAGACCGACATATTCATATATTCATGCCCTCCGCCAGAATCTTCAATCAGTGTCCAGTGCATGACATCGCATTGCGGTGGGAAGGGTTTGCATTAGGCGACTAAGAATCTAGTAGGATGCGCGAGAATGATGCTTGTACGTATAGGGGATAGAAAGCTAAGGAGACACAAAGCTCGCTTCACTGTAGAGCCAGCCCTTGACGGGAGTGGATTTGCCACCGGTCTCGACATTCAGGGTTGCCGGGTTGTGGTACTGTGCTGTCAGCTGTGCATGCACGGACATGATGGCTCACCTGGAAGATGTATGGCTTGGCGCCAGTGACAGTGTTGACCGCCTTGCGGATGACATACGGAAGTTCCGCGAGGACATCGACCTTCTCAATCAAACCGCTCATGGCGTTGTCAACAACAACAGAAGCCTTGGCGTCGCCCTGCTTGTCCACGCGCTCGCCTGCCCATTCGAAGGACACTCCATGTGGCGCCATGTAGCCTGTCTCCTCGTCCTTTGCGACATTGAGATGGTCGGCACGGCTGACGTCCTGAACCGGGACCGGGTAGGCATTGGCCATAGGCGTGAATGTCTGGCCCACAGCCAACAGTACGGACTTTGGAATGGAGCTTGTATAGACACATCCAAGGTTGACCTTCACCCGAGCTCCGTCCTTGGTCCCAGGTGCCGGACCATATGAGTCCTATCATCAGTCTGGGGACACGCAACGAACTTACGGTGGTTTGGAACTCCATCTGGATAGCCCGAACACGGCCAAGCTCGGGCGACTCCTCTCCAGGAGCATTGGCGAAGAACGCAAAGTTCCATCGAGCGGCGATCTATAATCAGCCCCATGTCCCGCTGAAGAATTCATTTTCAACTCACGGCATTGGGCCTCATACCCGCCTGTACGGCGTGAACAAACATGCCTTCACCCTTCATATCCACCTCCTTGCCGCGGACGAAGAGGGAACCAGCACTCGAGGTGATGGGGTGGAACCGGCTTAGATGTTAGCACTATAGATGCCACAATACGCACTGGAAGACAAAAACATTCGTGTCCTTGCGCTCACGGTGGTCGAATGTAGAGATGCCACCATTAGGCCCGGAACCATACTTGAAACCAAGTGCAGTAGCCGGCTTGGTGAATGTAGCGTTAATCTGGATGTCCTTGTCCAGAGTCGCAGTGATAGTGTAAACCTCCTCGCCATCAGCAGTACCGGTATGCTTGATATCCTGACTCAGTTAGCCAACGGATGTGAATTGCGACTCACGAAACCGTCGGACTTGCAACCACGGCCATGAGGCTTGAAGCTGCCGACGTTCATGGACTTCCAAATGTGCTCCTTCGTGTTGGGGTTGTAGTATTTGAACGTCATCTGGGCTGTCGCAGGGATAAAGGGCAAGCTGCGACCTGTTAGCATGTCTCGCTGCTTCCTCTACTCACCCGAGGTAACTCCAGATGACTTGGATGAAGACCATGGATCCATCTGCAAGGATGTTGTACCAAATCTGGGTCTCGGTCTGGAAACCCTGGTTGCTAACGCAGGACCACTGAATGATCAGCATGGGTATGTCAACACTTTATACGAACCTCAGTATCCTTGTCCGTCAGCTGGCCATAGCCAGACTCGTAAGATGTCACAGGCCAGAAGTTGACGCTCTTGCCCGCGGCGTCCTTGTCGTGCTTGTGTCCATGCTTGTCACTGATGTTATCACTGAGCCAACCTGCATTGCATACCCGAAGAGGCCCATTGTGTGTAGAGTTGTTGTTTGGTCTGACGATGTTGATGGTGGATAGTGAAAGCAAAAGTGATTGTTGCAATAGAGATGGACGGCGACCGATGACACCAAAGTTGTCAATTCATGTGCAGCATCGTACAGAGATCCACAGCGCACCGAGCGGCCACCTTTTAGCGGTCTGGCTGCCCGGATCGTCTCTAGGTCATCACATTATTGTTCCTGTCCCGGTGGGCGGCATCCCTCCTGCTGCCCACTGCATGCATCCAAGCGCACCATACACTTCCGCCTACGGGCTCTCGACGTACGTCGCCCCACTTCAAGCTTCAGTCAAGCAATCACTTTGTACTTCCATCTGCCAGTTGCAATGGCCGCCGGACATCACGTGGAGAGGCTATTCAGGCACTTGACGTCAGTAGGCTGATTCTGCTGGCTGTTCAGTGTCATGTTGTTTGATGAGTAGTGACCGCGTTATATACGATTGCATGCAATGCTAAGCATATTGAACAAGGTCGACTGAAGCAACAAATTTCAACGTCGCCGAGGAGAGGGGGAACGCGATTGTGACTCCGTTCGGCGGCGTCTACGATGTCTAGAATCTGCACTTCCTCGTCGCTGCTCATACTCTTCGGCGCTGTACCGTCGATAAGATGGACTCCTCCGTCTATCCCTATCCCGTGATCCATGACGATCTCGATGAGAAGAGCGCCGCCTGTCGTCGGGGGAACGACTATCCTCGTCCCGCAAGGAATTACTTGACTGCCTGCGATCTCGTCGACGATGATCTTCGTCCCTGTGACTTCTCCGAGCAGCTCTTTCTTCTCGCTTCCGAGCTCGTTCCTCTTTCCTCAGCCTGCTATGTCAGTTTTGCCGTCAACATGACAACTGACGCTTTCTCGCGCTTGCGACGTTGCCTCTCTTCCTCATCGACGTCACGCTTGACGGGGATGTTGTTGGATCCAGTGCCAGCTCCGTCGCCGTCTCGTTTCACAGGGACGTAGCCCAGGGCAGCGGCGAGAGCCTCTTCCTCTTGCTCTTTGAGCTTTCGAATCTCCTCCCTCCTCCTCTCAGCCTCAGCAGCTTCATCGCCTTCTTTGTCTCGAGTGTACCAATGGACATCCTTGTTCTTCTGCCACCGACCAACAGGGGCGTTCACAGTATGGCCAAGGTAGTTCTCTAGGACAAGTCAGCATCACACTCTTCTCTGGATCCAGTGCCAGGCTTACCTCGGTATTTGTCGTCCTTCACATCCGACCATCTGTTGAGATTAGATCCTCACTTTCTGTTCGTGCTCGATACCCACTTGAAATCTCCATGTCCGCCACGGGTGCCTGTAAAGAGGTCAGCGATGCGCAAAGCAGAGGTGATCCATTAGTGAATCTACTCACCTCCTCTCGTAGGTCCATCGTACATTGCTGTGGTGACGCCGACAACGAGTGTCGGTGCTCACAGGATAGGTATCTAGCTAAATCTCTCTGAGCTGCTGCAGAAGAGCAACGCTGGACCAGAACAACAAAGAGGGTTATTAGCGGCATCAGATGTGCAATCGATTTGCCACCTGTATAAGGTATTCTTCATAACCTTGTGCAATACAAGACATGTTACACATGCTAATTGATGATTGATTAGTTAGACCACTAACGGTGCCAGGGGTCCGTGCGGGAAAAGCGCGTCATTCCCAAACAGACAGACTGCCCGCGCCAATCTGCCTCCGCATCCGTCAGTCGGTCAGGACAGCACAGGCATCGACCACCAACAACCACTCCGTCACGACCACCAGTCACTTGGCAGGAGGCACTTCGCGTCTCTGCTACATTCCACACGTCGTTGTTCTGGCCGCTCCTGCTCGCCATCTCCTCAACATACATCTACGCGTATCCGTGGCATCGACAGCGACAGCAGGAATACGTCCTGTCTCAAGTGGAACGCAGCACCTAAGTGGGCCGGACTAGGGCAATCAAGTTAGCCGCTCCGAAAGACGAGAGGCTCTCTGTCGGGCCAACACCATTCTATCGCCAGCATCTTATCATTCCGCTCTCACTTCACACTATAATTCAACATGGGCGGCGTGTGCAGCGTCTGCTGTGGCCAGCGGCGCAAGAACAACTATGAGCCATTGCTCCTGGAGAATGAGCGCGAGGCGGTTGCCGATCTTCTCCAGTACCTGGAGAGTAAGTCTTCACGTCCATCGTCAACAAGATGTTCATACTGACTGCCTAGATCGCAATACGACCAATTTCTTCACTGGCTCACCTTTGGCTGCCCTGACAACTCTTTCCTTCTCCGACAATGTTGATCTTCAGCGATCGGCTGCGCTTGCGTTCGCAGAGATTACAGAGAAGGAAGTTCGGGAGGTCGGACGAGACACCCTGGACCCCGTGCTTTACCTCTTGACAAGTCACGACAGCGAAGTGCAAAGGGCAGCAAGTGCAGCCTTAGGTAATCTCGCTGTGAATGGTGGGTTGGCTGGTCGTACTGTGCTGAGGGAACAGCTGAGAACAAACTTCTCATTGTCTCGCTCGGTGGTCTCGAGCCGCTGATCCGTCAGATGCTCAGTCCAAACGTCGAGGTGCAATGCAACGCCGTCGGCTGCGTGACGAATCTTGCTACTCATGGTGGGTAAAGTCCGGCGCACGAAGCTGACAGCGAGATGAGAACAAAACACCGATTGCAAAGTCTGGCGCGCTTGTCCCGCTGACCCGTTTGGCCAAGTCGAAAGACATGCGAGTACAACGCAACGCTACAGGCGCCCTCCTGAACATGACACACTCCGGTACGTCGAGTATAGCAACTCTGCTGATGCCCCAGACGAGAATCGTCAACAGCTTGTCAATGCAGGAGCTATCCCAGTCCTCGTCAGCCTCCTGAACTCTCCCGACACGGATGTTCAGTACTATTGCACAACGGCTCTGAGCAATATTGCTGTTGACGGTGAGCGCACTGGTACGGGACGGAACTCACAATACAGCATCCAATCGGAAGAAGCTGGCAGCCACCGAACCTAAACTGGTCCAGAGCCTCGTTGCACTAATGGACAGCCAGAGCCTGAAGGTTCAATGCCAGGCTGCTCTGGCTCTCAGAAACCTGGCTAGTGATGGTGAGCAAAAGCATAGCGAAGCCTTCTGACGCGGCAGAGAAGTATCAGGTCGAGATCGTCAAGGCCGATGGGCTCAAGCCACTCCTTCGTCTGCTGCACTCGTCCTATCTGCCCTTGGTTCTGTCAGCTGCGGCCTGTGTTCGCAACGTCTCCATTCACCCTGCGAATGAGTCTCCAATCATTGAGGCCGGCTTCCTCCAGCCCCTCATTGGACTTTTGTCATTCGATGAGAACGAGGAGGTGCAGTGTCATGCCATCTCGACCCTGCGCAACCTTGCTGCCAGCAGCGAAAGCAACAAGGGCGCTATCGTTGAAGCAGGAGCAGTGGACCGCATCCAGGAGCTTGTCCTCCAAGTCCCGCTTGCAGTGCAGAGTGAAATGACGGCGTGCGTCGCCGTTTTGGCTTTGAGCGGTAAGTCGTCTGTGCAAGCAATGACTGACATACAGACAATCTGAAGCCACAGCTTCTGGAGATGGGCATTTGTGAGGTGCTTATTCCACTCACAAACTCTCCCAGTGTTGAGGTGCAGGGCAACAGTGCTGCCGCGTTGGGTAACCTTTCCAGCAAAGGTGGGAGTGAATGCAGGGACCTTGCTGATTTACAGCTGCCGAGGACTACGCACCATTCAACGCCGTCTGGAACAAACCAGATGGCGGTCTACACGCTTACCTCGTCCGATTCCTCAGCAGTGCAGACACGACATTCCAGCACATCGCTGTCTGGGTAAGTTCAGGCGATCGACATTTCTAACATTCCCAGACCATCGTTCAATTGCTTGAGGCGAAGGACCCACAGCTTACCAACAACATCCGCAACTCCACAATCCTCGTCTCATCTATCCGCCAATTGGCCGACTCCGCACCATCGCCACAAAATGGGGCTAGGCCGGGGGCCCACTCCGATGAGGAATCTGACGAGGAGGGCATGTTTGAGGATGGAGAGGGAGAGATCTTTGGCCTCGCCAAGCGTATACTTGAGCTCATCGATGAGGATGATGGGGAGGAGTCCAAGACGGACAGCCGCCAGAGTGCAGAGCACAGCTCTGGGGAGCAACATGATGATCATGTGGCATTGAGGGCTAGCGTCCACCAGGCGCTCCGAGGTCAATAGTCGTGTTTGGCGGATGTGTGTGTGATGGTGAGGATCAGCCTGTTTCCATATGTTATGTTATTATCGCGCAAGCCGCGGGTTATAAAGTCTACCCAAGGAGACTCATAATGCCACGATCCACTGTCTCGCTGTCATCGACCTTGAGTGATGACCATAATCGATGACCATGAAAGGCTGCATGATGACAGCTGCATTTCAACCGCGCTGATGAGTGTCATCGCACACGTACCGAGATTTGAACTAGTGACAGAGCACATGATATCCGCACAAGGCTCTTCGAATGGATTGATCGCCAGTGTACTTGTCACGAAAGATGCCGACAAGGCAAGAGACGTAGGAGATACACGATATGATATTCGTGTTAACAGACTGTGCGAAGCACTGCGAGGCGGTCCTCAGACGCATGATTTGTGATATGGTACTCGTCTATAGCAACTTGAACAAGATATCAAGCAGCCGCGAGCGGGTATAGTAAAGCTCTGGCGATTATCCTTCATTGATCAGCAGTTGTCACGGCTTCTGCATCAACGACAACGACTACGTATGAGACACGACCTCCCAGCAGTCTATCGTGGTTATGACTGAAGTCGGTACAGAAGCAAGACACTCTTGAAAGCAGTTCATGATTTAGACCGACACATTCAAGTTCTCAGCCCCTCACCTCGCTTTGCCTGTAGCTGATCATTGACATCCTGCGACGTCCAATTACACTGCGACAGACGCTTCATTATGTACCAGATGTTGCGCGAAAGCGAGGCTAATTGCAGATCATGCTCAGGTTGCATTTTGCATTGCGATGTGGGAGATCGGTTGTAATGCTAAGTAAGAGCCTACGCGCTCATCAGAAACTCGTTGACGCGTTTCAGTGCTGAGCGTGGTGGATTGCCGTCAGGCCATAATGCTACTAACCTATGTAGAGTATCAGCTGCTGTCGTCTTGTCAACGTTTTCAGGATCCCCACCAAGCTCGGGAATGGAACACAGCAGGGCAACAACGATGGGTAGAATGGTCTTCCGTGCAGCTACGAGCTGCACATCACTCAGGGTCGGCAATGGCAGCATCTGGAAGTTTGATTCGGGAGATGCTGAAGAAGCAACGGCCTTGTCATACTCTTCAGGACTGCCTGGACTCAGGAGGACAGTCGACTTGTTCTTCAGGTACACCTCAACATGATCCGTCAATTCCTCCAGCGCATCGAGGTAGTCCCTGGCTCGAGCACGAGAGGATGGGACACCGACAATCGTCAAGGCGCCGTGTTCACTCTTGACCGGAATAACGTAAGGGACGTTCTTCCGCGGTTTGTCAAGCTCGATTATGCGGACAGTCAAGCCTTTGTTGTCCTGAGAGCATTGAGAGCCATTCCTTTCTGGCGAGTGCACGGGCTCGCCGAGGCTCAATAGCAGACCCTCATGTACCGGTGTAGCCAACTTCCAGAGGTCGCCGATAGACGCCAAGCGTGAAACGCCTGAGGCCACTGACACTTCCGCCATCTGCCGGATGAGACCGTGCTCCCGCACTATATCATCAACGGCTTCAGGCAGCTCCTCCCTCGCAACTGATAGGAGTTGCGCCTTGACCTCGTGATAGATATGGGGTTTCAATCCCTATGTCGTCAGCAGCATGACGCATGCGTTAGGCTCACTCGGGCCCACAATTCGTCGTCATCTCCAGCTCCCGGAACATAGTCGAATGCGACTGTCCTCGAGAATGCCCCCTCTCCGACGCGTGTCGCTGTTGGGATGATATCCTGAGCCTCGCCATCATTGACCCATCTCGAAGCGGAGAGGCATATGATGGGGGTCCACTTTGTGTCTGACGGAACATCAGGCGGGACTGTCGTTGCAGGATGTACAAAGTATGGTCGCAGTGGTTTCTTCAGATCTGGCAGTGGCAGCACAGATTGCTGCTGTGAGAGAGTAACAATACTCAAAACTAACCTCCAGATCATCGGCCCAAGCGTCCAATCTATCTTCGATCTGTGACCGTTCGGAGGGGGAGACAATCTGTCCCGGCAGATATAAAGATGTATCCCAATCCGCGTGTAACGACAAGCCATTCCGCTCCCTCCGTCTTTGCAGTGCGCGGTTGATGACAGAACACCATATTGGCACGGTCTTGGACAAGCCATCGGGCATTCGCTGACGGTTAACGGTCAGCTAGTCATGGTTGTACCTTTCCCCTTCGCGTAGAGTCCACCAGTATCACCCTGACTATCAGCTTTGCTATGAGCCGGACCCACCCCCCAACCTTCTCGACGTGGGCAGCGAACGCCAGATTAGATCGTCGAAGGTTGAAGTCCCAGTTCTGGATGTCAGTGGCAAGTTACATAAAGGCTGACCAAAGTGTGCCCATCTGTTGACTTGAAGTACGCATATGTTGAGGAACTCGTCTAGCTATCAGCTGCGCAACAGTCATGAACTCACCGAGGGGTCGCAATACCAAGTACCACAACGTTGGTTAGCTACCTACGTCAGACTCATTCACTGTTTACCATTAGAAGGGTGTTGGCTGCTCACCAACGACTTCGAAACGGTCCTCATACCATTCGTGAGCGACTTTGCGGACGAACCGCTCGTCCGCCGCTATGGAGTGTAGTCTGTTGAACAAGTCATGCTGAGCGGCATGACGCTTGATAGCCTTGACTTGGTTCATGAGTGTGAGCAAAGGTGGAGGCCGAGATCGCTATCTCTTGATAATTTGTGTTGTTGTGGATTCAGGCACGACTGCCAGAAGTGCATCTTATCTTCGTTGCCAACTGAAATCACCACCTCACTCACACCATGTCGAAGCCTCCACAGGTCAGGAAGGCTGGGCCGCCAGTGGCCGCAAATAAGACAAAGGGTTACAAGACTATCGTTGATACGTCTGAGCTTTTGCGTCGGAATGCAGGCTCAAAGCGTAAAGGGAAAGGCAAGGGAAGAGCGGTGTTGGACGGACTGCATGAGCTTGTGAAAGGTAGGTTGCCATGACTGAAGCTACGCTGACGTGTAGCAACAGACCACTTGCCTGGTGCAGTACAGGTTGAGCGCTTTTCAGAGGCAAGTATTCTGTCAAAAGAGAAGGGAGTAGCCTCCAACTAGTCTAACACGACAGACACGCGTCATGGAGATCCTTGCGATGCAAAATGCTGTCAAAAGCGCAGCGTGAGTTCATGCCTCTCAAAGCTGATCCCTTGAGACATCAGAACTCGACCCGCTCCTTCCAATCACTACCTAGGCATCTCAGGCGCCGTGCAGCTAGTCACAACCCCCGCCGAGTGCCGAAGCGAATGCGAGAATGGGCTGCCGCTGAGGTGAGTCGCATGGTAAAGGCCATTCGCTGACAGCGAGGTCGATCCGAACTCCACGATCGCACGACAACAACGAAAGAAGGCGAAAATGCGTGCCAAGGGTAGCATTCGAGGCGAGAGTCGATCGGCTTTGCTTTCACGCCGACAGCGTAAGTGTTATCTCTCTAGCAAACCTAACTTCCTCAGGCGACAAACGATGGTTGGGAACGCATCTCTATCATGCTAAACGGTTCCACATGGTCAATCTCTGGGGTTACAGGTTACCGTTAACGCCCACTTTGAAATCCTTTCGCGCATCCTATCGAGCGGCACGGCAGAAAGCCATTCTACATGATGCCAGCTACTTTTCCACCATCGAGATGACCGGCGACTACGAAGGGCTAATGGCGATCTTGGCTATGGTCACTGCCGGCGGAGGAGTCGCCGGTGACAAGTAAGGCTTGCGAAGTGAGAGCATGGCTGACAATCAGGTATGAAAACGGAGATCGCGTAGCCAAAACATATGCATATCAAGCAGGGGCGTTTCCTTTGGGCCTCATTGGGCCAATGGAAATCTTTTGGAGAGAACCCTCAGACACACAACAGCAGAGCAGGCAACTATGGCTTCGCGTCCACCCTTCCATCTTTGATGAGGTCATGAAGTCGCTCGAGTCTGCTAAGCAGAAGTCGTCGCAATCATGTGTCAATATACAAGATTTGCGCAGTGAGCTGGAGGCTTTCGAACTGATGGGCCCGCTCGCTGGTCAAGTCATGAGACGTGTCCTCCGGATCTGTCGCTCCGAGGGTGAGCAGAAACCATCGGCAATAACCTCGTTGCTGTCGAGCGACCCAGCGGATTGTCCGGATGGTTTGGTATGCGGCTTTGACGTATATGATCCGCGACTATCGTGAGTACCAGCAGCAAAGGGATGGTAGAAAGAGACGCAGCTCACAACAGCTATCCGCCACCGCAAATCCCTGCAAGTGATGAACCACGAGCCGTAACAGAAGCCTTGTCGTTCCTCTCAGATGCGAGATCATCACCTCGACTGTGGGACCGTGGTGTACGAAATAGCCTACACAAGCCAACCTACAGCAAATCGGACCTCGACCTGCGCAGGCACAAGCAGTCACTTCCTGGCTCCCGGCTGCATGCGCTGGCGAAGGATGATCGCATTCCAGTCATGCTGGTGAAACGGACTGTCCAAGCAGGTTCACAAGGGCAGGAGGCCGCAGCATTCCATGGCTACACCCTCTTGTTTCCTAGAGGCTGGGCTATGGCGTTCCTCCCCTCTTTCGTCTTCTGCAATGTGCGTTTAGGAGGTGTAGCAGAGCGTCGTGTACAGTATCGCGAAGCTGGTACACCTTCATTCCCAGAGCACTATGGATCGGTGTGCCAGGCAGGGTCGTCGTGGGCGGAAGAGCAGGCAGTGATCGCAGAGAGGCGTTGGCTGCGGAGGCCGCCCGGTAAGCGTCCCGAATACTCGCTGCTGGGCACAAAATGGCCTTTCCAGCCAGATTGGCAAGCGGTGTTGACGGTGCGTGACAGATATATTCTTGCAGCTCACATCAGATTGCTTCTGAAACTAATGCGGTGGACCCTGTACAGTCATGCCTTCAGCCATGGCTTGTGAACCCGGCACTGTCATCGTACATCGCTAGCATGGCCAAGGAGAGTGTTCACGCGGCGGACTACCTGTTGCGAGCGGTCAATGCGTTTCGTCGTCGCCGCTCACTTGAGGAATTACCGGTCGGCGTCGCAACAGAATTGCTGTCCACAGCTATATGTCACGTTCAAGTGCACATGATCGGACGAGGGTCCCCGTCTGACATGGCGATTCTATACACCGTGGACTCTGATGAACGGGGTCGATGGCTGCGGGCATATCAGACCGATGCCAATGGGCTCAGCAGCAACCCACTTGGGAGTGCCATGCTTGAGGTGCGTGCCCAGCGTCGAACGTGTACTGATAGACAGCTCGGAGAAGCAACCAACAATGCCAAGGAGATAGGCTTCGTCACCACCGGAAATATATCTCTGACTCGCGGGAGTGGTCACGCCTTAGCCAGCGTCTCACTAAAGGCGTATCTCGATTTGCTGGTTGCAGCTAAAGACGCAGTTGATATGCCTGGTAAGGCCATTGTGAAGATTCGCAACATCGATGGCCATGTCTGCCGCCTAGCATATCTTTCGGTCGTATCATGACTATGCGTTGCCTGATGGAATCCGGTATCTAGAATGCAAGGCATATGTAACTTCTCGTAAGCTGTTGCTGAATCGGACGACGAGCTGGCTGTTTTCCATGTCCGGATGCATTTTTGACCAGTTCGAAAGCGCCCCCAGTCTGTTGATCTGTTACGGTTATGCGGACACAAAAGCACGTTGTGTATCTCGTGCGCGTTCGCGACTGTCTTGAGCAACTACACCTTTATCGTCACCGTTTGCAACAATATCTCGCATCCGCTGTTGGCGACCAAGCTTTTGCGATGAGCGCGGTCCCTGTCATTGCCTACATCGATGACCATGTGGCTAGGGCCTCACATGGCGTGAGCGAATACTTCTCCCCACCAACACATGTAAGCTACACCCATCTGAGGTACGCAACGACTGACACGATAGTCGGTCAAGGCGTGTTACGGCGTGGTCAGAGCTGGATCGTCCGGAGAGAAATTACAAGACGATGTCGATTCCGCTCCAACACCTGGAAGCAGTCGGAGTGATTGGCTTATCGGTGATGCATTGGAAAAGGCACTGAAGGAAGACGGTGGACGCGAGCGTATAGATGTTCGGTGGCCCTTCGCTTCTGCGAAAGGCAAGGAGGACGACTGGGAGGGACGGGAATTCGTGATGTACGTGGCCTGCTTGAGGACGCACTGACCAGCAGTGCACATCTGTACTCCCTTGTTGGCGTGAAACCAAGCAACAACACACATCCTCTCCTGCTAGTCCCTTCAGGCTCAGCCTCCACCATGCCACTCTCAGAGCAGGAGCTGTATTGTCAAATGGCATTCGAAAATCTCAACGTTCCTCAGCTTTCCATGATGCCGGCTCCCTTGATGGCTCTCTATGGCATGAACGCAGCTACTGGCGTCGTCCTTCACATAGGACGTTATCGGTCAAGCGTGACAGTCATTGTCGATTCCATTGTGCGATGGGAATGCGTTACGTTTGTCAACATCGGAGAGGCGGACTGTGAGGAAGCGCTAGAACGTTTACTGGCCGAGGACGAGGCTCTTGACGCACAGCTGCTGAAGGCCGCGGAGGTTGAGTCGTGGTCATCCGGCCAGAAGGAGAGACTCATTAGAGAGATTCGCGAGTTCATCTTCTCCGAGTGTACTGGGGAAGACATCGAAGTTCCTCTGGCAAAGACTGCGCCAAAAGCAATAGTGGTTGCGAGTGCTCCAGAAAAAGAAGAGGACGACTTTGATGTCGCGAAGAAGTGAGCTCATCAAGATGTGCTGGGCTGATCACAGGCTCACGGCCGATGCAATCCCGCAAACCCAGTCCAATACATCCCACAAATCGAAGAAGCAGCTAGCTCAAATAGCGGCAGCTGCTGCATCAAAGGCTAAGGCGGATGCGGAGGCCGCTGAAGCTGCTGATGTCATCTCTATCACGATACCATCCTTGCCTGAGAAAGAAATTAACATTGGGTCCGTGCGTCACCGCCTTGCGGAGCCATTGCTGCTGGGCAAGACGCCAACAGGTGACAACGTGTGGGAAGCAATCGGGCGGGCCGTGGAGAGCTCGAGTTTGAGTATTAACGAGCGAATCGCAGTCTGGGACAGCGTGGCCGTTATCGGAGACATGGCTCGTTTCAAGAGTAAGACGCTGTTTGGGGTGCAGCACTAACTTTCAGGCCTCCCGTTAGCTGTGGTCTCATATCTCGGGCCTTTCTTGCTCTCTAGTCCTGACTTGCCGTCGGACACGCAACCGTCACGCGTGCGTTTGCTGACTATCCCGTGAGTCTGCCATTGTAGCTAGCCTGACCCTCAGTGAATACATCGCCAACTTCCGCGGATCGACTACCGATCTCGCTCCCTTCCTCGGCGCGTCCATGATCGCCAAGGCAGCCTTCAACGATCACACCGGAAAGCTCTTTGTTTCCAAACCTGATTACAACAGCCGGGGTCCTGCGGCTATCTACGGTGTTTGGCCAGAGTAGGGTGTAGATAGTGGGCATGTGAGTTGTGATGATGACAGTCCGCTCCACAGCTGTTGATAGCCTCGCCTCGTTCAAGCTATCGTCGACGAGGGCTGCAAAAGACATGTTGTTTAGGATATGAATTGATAAAGAAACCTAATGAGGGGGCAACGTGATGCGCCAGACGGTAGGTAGGCAGGAACAAAAAGTGCAAAAGAATTACGACCGCGGCAGGGTTCGAACCTGCGCATCTTCCGATAACAGATATTGACAAAATTCAAGTCTGCCGCCTTAGACCACTCGGCCACACGGCCCTGATGCTGTGTCCTCGGACACCGATGTGCTATGAGGGCTTGCACGTCCTGTCCGCCTGACCCTCGGGGTCTTGTTATCACTTTGTTGATAACCGATGGTACTTGAATGTTGAGCTTCACACTCTGCGTCTATGTCGCATCAAGAATCGCCATTATGGCAGCCACAACGACCAACCGAATCGGACCTTCAGGCATTCATTGACCGCCATCAACACCTTCTACAGCTCGAGCATGACGAGGAGGAAGAACAAACTCGGCTTCTGCACTCCAACTGTAGCCCTAAACTTCTGGAGCAGAGAGGCTTAGCGCTGGGAGGATTGGGAGTATCATCGATCAGTGTTGGCCTGGGAGGCAAAACGTTAGTGAGAGGCGCCTGACTTGTTGACGACAGTCTTGTGGAGCTTCACCGGCCTCCAGCTTATCATGTGAATGCTGCCCTACCACCTCATACATTCCGGAATGGAGATCCAGTCTGCATTGAGGAGCATGTCACATCCTCAAAGGTCAAGAACAAGAAGAAGGATGCCGATGACGATACAGGCGTGGAAGGTGTGATCTATAAGGTGGGTGCACTTCCATGACAAGTCACTCATTCCAGGTTGGACCTGAGAAGATCGTTGTCGCAGTCCGAGAGGGCAAGGATTTTGAGCTCCCAGAGAGGCTCAGGCTGTGAGTGGAATCCTGGGTCACCTCTTACAGCAGATTGAAGATGGCGAACACCGTCACGTTTGACAGAATGCGGAGGACATTGGATCACCTGGAACGCATCGTGGCGCCTGCAACCGCTTCGAACCCCGGGACATCGTCGAGTGGGGAAAATCTAGCCCTCATCAATGTACTGTTGGGCATCGAGCGACCCACCTGGGCTGCCGAGGCACTCCCGCGACTAAGCACATCTTCCATAGGTGGAGATGACGAGACATGGTTCAGTGACGCTCTGAATGACAGCCAAAAGGAGGCCATCGACTTCTGCTTACGAGCGAACCAGGTGGCCTGTATCCATGGCCCACCGGGGGTAGGTCTGATGTTGATGACGAAGCTCACGCCAGACGGGCAAGACACACACGCTCATCGAGCTCATATTCCAATTACTTGCTCGACCTGCTGACCCCAATACGTCCCAACCCCCGCGAATCCTTGTCACTACGCCCTCAAACCTGGCACTAGACAACCTCCTTTTGCGATTGCATGCATTGTCATTGCAACCCGAGTATGCTTCCCTGCTTCCCCCTGGCACTTTCGTTCGGTTGGGTCATCCAACACGAGTACATCGGGACCTGGTGCGCGAGACATTGGATTGGCGAGCTGCAAATGGGGACGACGGCGAACTCGTCCGCGATGTAGGCAGAGAGATTCAAGGGCATTTGAACGATCTGGGTAAGAAGCGCGGGGAACGAGGTGCGGTGAAGGGCCGAGAGCGCGGGAAGAGATGGGAAGAAGTCAGAGAACTGCGCAAGGAGTGAGGTTATCCTAGTGCCAGACTGACAACAGGTATCGTCAGCGGGAGAGCAGAGTCGTAACAAACGTGGTGAAGGGTGCACGAGTGATTCTCGCAACTTGTCATTCAGCAGGCGCAAGACAGATCAACAACATGATGTTTGACGTCGCAATCGTGGATGAGGCGACACAGGCCGTGGAAGCTGTCTGCTGGGTTCCGATACTGAAAGCTAGGAAGCTCATCCTGGCTGGAGATCCGCAGCAGGTTTGTCCTACGTCAAGCTCTAGCTCACATCAGCTACCGCCCACTATCATGAGCAATCGAAGCACTCGAAACGGAAACAGTCTGTCCCAGCCGACAAACGCAAAGGCCAATAACGGCAGCAAGACTGCTGATAAGAGCTCAGAAAAGAGTGGCAACGGGGTGTCGTCTGCCATGCGGGCACGGCACAATGATGAACGTGGTTCTGTTACCGAAACTGGTGTTGTTAGTGCGGAACAAAAGTCGAATGACCAGGCGACGAAGCCCACAGATGAGTTCGGGCAGGAAGATCTCGCCGCAGGTGTTGGACAAGTTTCTCTTCATCGAAAGACACAACTACGGCCGCCACGAACCTTGGAAACCACTCTCTTCGATCGCCTCGAGAGACTCTACGGTCCTGGCATCAAGCGTGTACTCAACGTACAGTACAGGTAGGTTACACTCCACCGGCACAACCATTGACATCCAGAATGAATCAAAAGATAGCGGAGTTCCCATCTGCCACGCTGTATGACGACGCCCTAGTTTCTCCACCAGAAGTAGCTTCGCGCAGTCTGCTGGATCTGCCGACCATAATCCAGCCCGATAGCGACGATGCCAAGGAGGTTCTGGAGAGTCCCGTTGTGTTCTTTGACACTGCGGGGTGCGAGTTCTACGAGCGCACAGAATCCGATGAGGGGTCAAAGCGGATAGGAGAGGGTAGCAAGAGCAACGAGAATGAGGCGACTGTAGTGGACAGATGGGCACGCAAGCTCGTGAGCCCTCAGGTGTTTTGCACTGCTAACGACAGGTGGCGTTGGGCGTCCCGGCCAAGGAGATCGGCATTGTCGTGCCGTACCAGGCGCAGGTGTCGCTGCTGTCCTCATTACTGCACGAGGACTATCCTGAGATGACTATCGGCACTGTTGACGGCCTGCAGGGACAAGAGCGGGATGCCGTTATTCTCAGCCTTGTGCGATCCAACCCCACGGGCGAGGTTGGGTTCTTGGACGAATACAGGCGGCTCAACGTTGCAATGACGCGACCACGTCGCCAGCTGGTGAGTTTATAGCTTGTCTTCAAGTCTAATCCAGTGTGTTGTTGGCGACTCCGACACTGTCGCAAAGGGGAGCTCATATCTCAAAAAATGGATGGCATGGCTTGAGGACAATGCCGATGTCCGATATGCCGGAGACGAGTTATAGCAGCTGCGATGCTCTATGAATGCATTATATATGCTGCTCTACATACAGTTCTACATGTTGCGCCGAGGTTTGTGTAGCATTGAATTCCAACATCTCCCGCCTTTCGGGAGCCAGCGGCCGACCACGGCCTCAGGTTTTCTCAGACCTTTCGATTGAGTGTCCATGTTCTATGCCGGCATGCTCGCCTGCGTCCGGCGCGAATCCTGGTTCCAGGGCCTCATCCGCGCTAGGCTGAGGAAGCTTGTCCTCGGCGTCGTCTTTGCCTCTGTTGTCCCATCCGCTCGGCGCGTACTTGGACTTGCGCCGAAGGTAAGGGCCATAGCGGTAGAACAAGAGGGGCATAGGCGTACATGCCAACGCTAAGAATGCCACCACTGTCGTCAGCTTCAGATCATCGCTCGCAACGCACAGGTGCCAGCCCACTGCAAGCCCAAGCGCTTGTACATGTAGCCCGTGAAGAGTGGGAAAACACTACCCGCGATCGAACGAGCCACAGCGCTTCCAGCAAGTGCCGATGCAGCATACAGAGCGTACGCATCAATGAGGTACAATTGCATGCCTGTGTTCGTCAGTATAGGGCTTTGCAAGGAGACCCACCGGTGAAGATGAGGAGGAAGCCTGTCCCGAACGGTACTGAGGCAATGATAGGTACTGCCCAGTGGACATTCGGTGTAGATGTCCATGCAAACCAGAAGAGGCCGATGGGAAGAAGGATGGCCCCGAATGCACAGCCAGTGAGCCGCGCCTCAGGAGCAACGGGAACGCCCTTCTCCTCCGCTTTCTTGACAGCGCGATCATAGTGGCGGCCGAAGAAGGGCGTGAGGCAGTTGCCGAGGACGAGTCCGACGCCCATACCTGTGAATGCAAGGCCTGAAATGCCCACTGCAGTTAGCACATGGGTGTTGAGCAGCACACATACACGACCAGCCCCTGTATTCCTGGAAGACGATGGGAAATGCCTCAAAGAAGAGGTAGAGCGTTCCGTAGATAACAGCGCCGTACAGGGCCAGGCAGAAGGCAATGAGTTCTCGAAAGAGCAGTTGGAAGGGTCGCACGAGGTTGACCCTCAGCAGCTCGCCCTTTGAGATCTTGACAACATCGTAGTGCGCGATGAAGTGCTCTCCTGTGCCCTGCTCGTCTGCTTCTTTCTGCAGTCGCTTCGCCTTGCGTCTCAGTAGTGTTGGCGCGTATGTCTCGGGAACAACAATGAGGCAGATGATGAGCATCACCCTGTTCATTAGCATTGTGGTCTGTCACTAATGACGCACAATCCGTAGAAGAACTGCACCCAGAATACCCATCGCCAGCCTTTATTTTGCGCGACGAAACCTCCAGCAATGGGTCCCACTGACCATCAGCATGGGCCATTGCCGCACAATTCTTGCAGACACTCACACACAGGCCCGAGGAATGGTGCCAAGGCATAGATACTCGTTGCCAGTGCTCGTTCGTGGCTGTCAAGTCAGTGCACGACATTCCACACGATGACCCCAGCACCACTCACGCAGCCCACATATCGCTGACCTGGCCACCAGCATTGGTGATAGGAGCCGCGCCGAATGTACCCGCGATAAACCGAGAAACCAGTACGGTCTCGATGTTCTGCGCCACCGCCCCCACGAGATTGAAAATGGTAAATATCGGAAAAGACACCATAAACGCAAGGTTGCGCCCGTAGATCTCTGACAGCGGAGCCCACAGCATGGGGCCGACTCCGAAGCCTGTCGTCAGTTTTCCGAAAGCTTGGTGTGACCTGCGGTCGATCGGCACCACTCACCAACGACGTAAAGACTCAACCCCGCTATGGCGAGCTCTCGACTGACGTGAAAGTGGTCACACAGTGGTCCGATCGCAGTGGAGTATGCACTACTTGCAAACGAGATACACAGCGTGGCTATTGCCAGGACTAGTGTCACTGTCCATCGGTATGTATTCGACCAGTTGTACGGATTGGCTTGTTCTCCAGGCTCCCAGTCGACCAGGTATGGGTCCTCGCTCGTGCCACTTCCTCTGTAGGCATTCGCCTGGCGCTGTTCACCCTCATCCTGCTCCTTTGAGAACACCCGTGTGAGTGGGTACGCTGGGGAAATCACAGGCTCTAGTGTGCGGAACTTTGTGATTGGTATCCCGATCGGCTCTGAGTCTGCTTGGGACGGCACCTCCTGTCGGGAGTGTTTATCTGAATCAGAGCTCGTCCGAGTCTTCTTCTGCGCCGCGCTCGACATCGCGTCCTTGATATCGCATGCTGTCAACGAGGACGAGGACGTCAGCGTCCGTGGAACCATCGGGCAGGCGACAAAGTGCAAATGGAGAAGAGAGACGCCTCCTGGAGCTCTGTGCGTGACTGTATATGAGTTTTGTCATAACAGCCACGGATGAGACCGACTCATTTGCGGGGAATAAAGTTGGCGGCGGCGCTGCTGCGCCCCTGAGCGTGCCGAGATGCCGACTGAATGTTTTCAGAGCAGCGAGCGATGAGTGCGAGGGGAGGGGTGGTTTGTGCTTCCTCCCTGTGATGCGATATCAACAGGAATAGCGACCAGCTGAATAATCACATGTAGTTCCGAGAGCGCGGTGACAAGCTCGAGAATCATCGAAAGAGTGCGAGCCCTAGGGAGGTCGCGCGATCTTGATGTCCGATCCAGAGGCAGGAATGCAAGCGAGCGAGCATGAGCAGAGGATGCCGAAGGGGCTCGGTGAGATCCGAAGCTGGGCACAACACGTGAAGTGCTCAGCGTCGCGACGGCTGATATCAACGGGTGGGTGGATGGGTGGTGGTTAGTATCGTCATGGGTTCAGCTTCTGGCGCCGAGTCGCCGCAGTCTCTTGTGAGTCGCGGCGTCGCACTCGCCGTCGCCGCGTGGTGAGTGGCCGTCGACGCGATATATAGATAGCGATAGCGCGGGTGGATGGCGCTTGACGGCCGCCGGAGCAGTGATCCAGAGTAGTAGTTGACAGAGAGCAAGGCGGCATCGGAGCAATAAAAGGGAAGCCAGCCAGCGATGGTCCGAGCTATGCGATGCAAGCGCTCGGGTGTGGCTAAAAGTTTTGACAGCGTTCCGACGGTGTTCCTCAGGTGGCTGGCAGCTGGCATTGGCATTCGTGATGAGGGGTGAAGTTGAGGATGGAGGAATAGGTTGTTGACAGCGTAGGATCGTATCGCATGACGAGGCAAGATGAAGTGAGAGGGAAGGTTAGATTCGAACTTCATCGTTTATACATCTTACTTAAGGGTCCGGCCGCACTAGGTAGTCACTATCAATCATGCAGACAATCAACGACAGATCGCTTGACAAGTGTTGTGTTGTCAAGCAGTTAGTTCTGCAGCTTGGGCCCCTTCCGTGCTTGCTGCATGCATAACGACTACTGCATCAGCCACTACAAGTGGCGACCTAGAGCATGCGTACAAGTGACCTCGCTTCCCTGCCTGTGCCACGCAGGCGCATCCAAGAACCAAGAGACATCGATTCCCAAGTAATGTTACAACGGCATCACAAGCCATACGAATACAGATACAGTACACCATGAAGCCACCTATATCACTGACACGTCAGCCATTCCCACCTCTGACAGACTCACACAATCGATCACCAGGAGACACAATCACAAACGACACGCCGAGCTGGTTGACTTGCTCCAGCTCCTCCAGCTGGGACCTGATGAGATCCCGCGCAGTCATCCCAGACGGGTGGGGTATCAAGAACTCCTTTATATGGGTGATGAAGACTCGAAGGCCTTCCAGGGGGCGTCTGGGGTCAGCACTGGGGTCCTCCATGCCAACTTACAGCCCAGCACTCTCGACCAGCGACGCGAACATCTTCAACTCGTGGAATATGCCCGGCGGCGACAGGTGCCCGTACATGATTGTTGCGGCTCGTGCCGAGTCGTACGAGCACTCCATCTGTGGTCAGACATGTTTTTTCGTCTTGATTGCTTGACACTGGACTCACGAACACACCCGCCAGCCTCCCCTGGTTCCAACTCTTCGCTGCCTGCGCCCAGACATGACCATTGAGCCTCGCTGAAGCCTCTGCCGCCTCCTGATCCAGATCTTCCTGCCCCTCGGGTCGCCAGCTGCTCTCAAAGTCGCCGAAGAAGAGCAGCTCCCGCCCTGCAGTGTCGTCTGTAGGATCAAAGTCGTAACTGCTGCTCTCTGGCAACGATGACTGCACTGAAAGGCTGCCCGACGACACTGACATGGAGCCGCGGCGCGAGGCGAGTAGTGTCGGGTCGTAGCGGATGAAGGCGGCGGACGAGGAGTACGGCCCGTGGGACGTGCGGCCGTGGACTATGGGAAAGACCATCGTGCTGATGGGGAGGGAGGAGTGCAGGTGTTGGTGGGTTTTGGAGGGCGTGAGTCTGGTGTCAGCGGAGGGGGGGAGGAACCTAGCGAACGAGGGAGGGCTAGGGCATCAGAGCTTAGGAATCACAGCAGGATCTCGAGTAAGCCTGCATCATGGCTGAGAGTGGCAGCAAGCCTTCAGCAAATATTCAGCTGCAGCCCCAGCAGGGACTTCAGCAGGAGCTCGAACAGGAGTTTCCGCAAAAAGCCTCCCAGGAGCTGATCAACAGGAACCTCAACAGGAGGTTGAGCACGTTCAGTAGGAGGCTCGCCGGGTGCCTCAGCGAGAGCTTCAGCAGGATCGCACTGGCATGCTTCGAACCCATCAATGACCACCAGCAACTGAGCGCGTTCTGCTGCCTGCCCAATAAAGCCATGACCACTGTTGGATGTTCATCTGTGTTGTTTTCCTGGCCTCTCACTGAAGTGAGAATGAGCCTCGATCTCCGCGGCCTGGAGACAAGCACCTCGGCATGCGCTCCAATATGATAGTATGAGCCGGCTTGGGCTCAGTATAGGCTCCAATGACTCCAAGAACGTTTTCAGCTCTGGACATGACTCGCGACTGAGTCGAGGCCAGACATGAGCCCAGCTGTTTTCAGAAGACAATCTCGTCGTATACTGGAACAACCCAGATTGACCCTGAGTATCTTCTCAAGCTCCAGCTCATACGAGGAAGTACTCCCATAGGACCCAGCCAACTCCATACACCACAGCCCAACCACACCTCACACTCACGGAGAAAACTTCGCACCCGCACCCACAACCTCGCTCTCCGGCTTCCGCCTCTTCCTCCTGCCTGTCCACTTGCTCTCCGACTCGGGCGCCCACTGCCCCAGCTCGGGCCACAGCCCGCCGCCGTACGCCTCGGCGAGGTTGTGCAGCGTCGCCTCGGTCGCGTAAACGGGTATGCAGGCGGGCACGGGCGGTGCGGTCGAGTCCTTCTTCGCGCGGTCGTGCCGCGGGGGTATGGAGCCCGAGAGCATGATGAGGGATAGGGCGTGGTCGAGGTGGGCGTGGGTGATGAGGTAGCACCTGGCATTAGCACTGTCAGGCGAATGAGCGAGGGCTTGAGCATGGGGGCAGGGCATGAGCATGGACATAAGTGTCAGCAAGAGTTCAGGCCGGATCAAGGTGCTCGTGGGTGATAGCAGCTCAGCGTGAGCATAGTGACGACCCAGCACTAGCCACGCCGGCAGTTGAGCAGATTCGAAGGCATGTACTTATCAGAACGGTCTGCTCTCTATACGCAGGCACGAACCCCGCCCGCCGCGCGCCGCACTCACGTCAGGAACGAGAACACAAACGCAGCCTTGAGCACCGGCGTAGAGTACGACTCGGGGAACTCGAGGTCGGGGAACATCGTCTCGGGGGGGTACTGCTTCATCAGGGCTGCGAGGGCACCGATGCCAGAGCCTACAGTCAGCGCGAACGATCTCACTCTCAGATGGCAAGTCGCCCTACTCACCACCCTCTATAGCCAAGATGCCGTCCTCCCAGCTCCTCTTGTACGGCTTCATGATATATCTTCAGTCAGTGCTGCTCTCACTTTCACATACCCAGAGCAATCGGTCTCCAGTGGCCCCCCACCGCATCCCAGGACGACCATCTCGAACACTGGATCGCGAGATGGGCCGGGCTTGCTCCTCTCTTGGACTGGATCTCGGCCAACGTCCCCATGATCGAGCGAAGTTGGTACACCACCTCTTCCATCCAGCGGATTCTGGACCGGACCGCTATCCTTGCTGTCGAGTCTGCCATCTGGTATTGTATGTTGAGCGCCGCCCCTCCCATCGAGCATTGCTTCGCCATTCCTCCCATCAAGCGTTGCCTCGCCATCCCTCCCATCGAGCGGCCCACTGCCATCGTGCTCGTGCTCCTTGCCATAGAGCACTGGGCGGTTGTCTGTCCTAACGACACCCTCGACATTGAGTGCTGTTCGACTGCCTATCCCAAAGACTTTGCTGTCGCCATCCGCCGCCTCGCCATGCACGCCCTCGTGCACGCCCTCATGTACATGTACACCCTCGCTGTGACCCGCTCGGGCTCGGGCTGACCTTGTCCTCCTCGTCGCCGCCATGAGCTCGTAGTCGCGTCGACAAGGGAGTGGCGCACAAGCGACGATCGGTGGGATAACAATGGAACAGCGAGTCCGTGAGTAGTCAGGGTGCTAAGCTGCGGTCACAGCGGCAGCAGCAGCTGAGCAACTACTACTAACTACTACTGGTCACGATGTTGTGCTGATCTGGTCGATCTTGTGGCCCCGCGGCGATCTGCCGATCACTGACTACAGCCGTGTCAGGTGTGTCGCAAGCCAGCGGATGCGGGTGCGGGTGCAGCGGATCGAGGATCGGACGTTGATGACCCCCCACGTTGTATGACGTCGGCGAGTGACCGGTGTAGTGCGCCGACTCTTATCTGCAGACGTAGGTCTACAGATTGCGTTGACAGCCTAGCCAGATGACTTGAATGCTTGGCTTGGTGATATGGAGCTGGCTGCACGGTTGTTTGGATGTTTGGTTCTCGATATCGACGATCGATAGGACTAGACAGTCGACGTTGCCCGAACTGTCGCTGGAATCGGGTGATGTGCGACTTACGCCCTGGACGCCGAGGTTGTGCCTGACTGATCGAGTGTCTGCATGTCTGTAGGCTGGTCTTTATGGCTCGAATTTTGAGGTTTTGATTCGAATATCGATCGTGGTTTCATCGACATTCGCGGCAATGTGGACTGTCTAGGACGTCTAGCCATACCAGCAGCGGCACAGGCTTGAGCGGGGAACTCAAAGCTATCTATGCTCCAGCTGAGCGGTCAGGACATGGAAACCGTTCATGACTGGACTGTGATGCGTTTCTGGAGGTTGTTTTGGCCTTTTGTTTGGCCCCGATATTGAAAGAGATGGTGGTCGACCGATCCACTGCGTAGCTTGGAGATTGAGCTTATAGATGTTAGTCGAGAATCGCGTTGAACAGTTGGAGAAGAATCGCGTCGCATTGAACGGTTGGAGAATCATCGCCTGTCCTGAGCTCTTGAGATGGGATATAGAAGAGGCAACACCAGCAAACTTTCAGTCTTTATCGTCTCCTATCTATCAAACCTGTTGCTCTATCGATGGACTGCCGACTCTGGATGGTTGCAGCTTTGGTGTGGAGTGGAGAAAGCTCTGCTCCGAGTGACTGCTTCCAGCTGAATACGCTTCGGCTCAGCTAGTCAGGTCGATGAGGAGACATTTCTACGGTTTTTCTGTAGGTAACACTCGACAGTTCTCCAGACTTCAGACACAAAAGTTTCTCGAGATGGTCCTTGCATATACGGCCTTGCATGATACGCAACTCAAGCTCGTTTCCGCCTGTAATGCCCAGTGATGTGCGATGCAGTCGCCATGGCTTCGGAGGAAGGGTTTCCGCTTGCTTGATCAGGCAGAGAATGCAGACGCCATGAGTGCTTTTCGGTGTCGTCAGAAATATTAACTGGCAGTCACTGATTTTCAGCCCTATCCAGTAGAGACACCTCGTACACATGCAATGCATCCATGCACGCTTCACCCCCCCCCACTTCTACCATTTCTACTACTTGCTCATAGCCTTGCGGTGACTGGGACGGAACGCCCGGCTGCCCGCCCCGAAGCCACCCCCGCCAGTCACGCGGCCTTGCCCTTGCCCTTGGCCGCCCTCGCCTCGTCAATCACGGCCTTGACACCCGCGATGACCTTGTCGACGTCGCCGCGCGACTTGTCCGTCGCCGTGATGCCCATGTGCCCGATGCGGAAGTACTCGGACGCAATGTCCTTGTGGAGGCCGCCGGCGACGACAATGTCGCGCTCCGCGAGCTTGGGGAGGACGTCGGCGGCGGTAATGCCCTCAGGGTAGCGGACCGCGGACATGCCGTTCGCGGCAATGTCGCGCGAGAGGGGGACAAAGCCGCAGCCGAGCTTCTCGAGCTCGTCCTTCATGCGGTTCGAGGCTTCCTTGTGGAGCGCGAAGCGCTCCTCGAGGGAGGGGGAGGACTCGGTGATGGTCTTGAGGGCGCGGTGGAGGGAGTAGATGAGTTGGACGGGGGCTGGCGTCAGCGCGAGTGCGAGTGCGAGCGCGAAGCGCGAGCAGGAGCGATGAAGCAAGGGGAAGCACGAGTGCGAGCGCGAAGCGCGAGCAGAAGCGATGAAGCAAGGGGAAGCACGTGTGCGAGCGCGAAGCGCGAGCGGGAGCGCAATGAACCGCAAAGTGCGAGGCAAAGTGGAAAGGCGAGTGCGAAGCACGAACAGACGGTAACAGAGACGTGCGAAGCACGAGTAGGATTGGACAGTGAAGTGCGAAGCACGAGCATGAGCGAATCAGGAAGTGCGAAGCCCGAGCAGGCAGGAGCAGGCGGTGGAGGAACGCAACACGGAGAGGTGCGAGCAGAGATGATGGGCAGCGAAGCACGAGCATACTCCCACTTGTATGGCCTCAACTGGGAGCCCACTGTGCAAGGCGGCTTCACTGGGGAGCCCAGCTGCGTGACGTGACACTCAACTAGAGAGTCCGGCTGTGGGAGCTCAGCTAAGGAGCCCATCTAGCAGAGCTCAGCTGAAGAGCCGAGCCGTGTAACGCTCAACTGCAGTAGGGCCCAGCTAGCTGGTTAGGGCCTCACTGAAGCGCTTGGTGTGCTGGACTAAGTCTGGTAGCGGAGCGTGCAGGAATCAGGTCGAATGCTCGGTGTCATGTAGGGTTTCGCTGAGAAGCCCAGTTGCGAAGAGCTCCTCAGCGGAGCCCAGGTGTGCAGCGCTCGACTGGAAACCAATCTGGCTAAAGCCCAACGACAGGAGAAGCCCAGTTGCGAAGAGCTCAACTGCGGAGCCCAGGAGTGCAGCGCTCGACTGGAAACCAATCTGGCTAAAGCCCCAACGACAGGAGAAGCCCAGTTGTGTGAAGCTTAGCAGAACAGCTCCCCCAATTGCAGGCTCGACTGAGAAGGCCAGTCATGTAGTGCTCAACCTCCAACCAAGTGATGTGGAGCTCCACTTTGAGAGCTCAATCGTGCAGGAGGCAACGAGGTGCTTTGTCGTGCAGGACTCGATAAGAGGGCCTAGCTAGCCGTGCAGGGCTAGACTGATGATCTCAGTCGAGGAGAGCTCCACTGAAAAGCTCAGTCCTGTATGGCTCGACTAAAGGGCTCGCCGTGCAGGGCTAGACTGATGATCTCAGTCGAGGAGAGCCCCACTGAAAAGCTCAGTCCTGTATGGCTCGACTAAAGGGCTCCTCTCCTCGCCATGCAGTACTCGGCTGCGGAGCCCTCCTGTGCACAGGGCTCAGCTGAAAAGCGCCTTTCGTGTTTGGCCCAAAGAGTCCATTTGCGTAGAACCGATCTGAGCTCACTCCCTTGAACGCCTCATTGAAGGGGAGATCACTTCATCCATAAGGTAAAGCAGTTTGAATGAAGGGAATGCGATAGCGTCTCGACGCTGAGAGACATGGTAGAGAGATCGTGAATCGCAATCTTGAGCGCTGAGCACTGGGAGTGCAAGAGAAGCTGCTCGAAACATGGACCAACGCGACCCCTCGCGCTGCCGCGCTCGTGCTCGCTAGGGGAACTGATTCTGCTTGAAGACCACTCACGAGTAGCAAAGTACATAGGCCTGCCCTCCTCGTACGCCCTCATGATCGGCAGCCACCTGTTCCAGTTGATATAGTAGCTCGGCACGGGTGTCTTGCGCTCCTTCAACGCCTTGATCGCGCGGTCGCTCGCCATGACAACAGACAGACCGGGGGGCACACCGAGGCCCTTCTGCGTCGCGGAGATCACCACGTCGATCCCCCAGTCGTCGAAGCGGATCTCCTCGGACGCGACGGCGCAGACGGCGTCGACCGCGATGAGCGTGTCGGGGGAGTGCTGTTTCACGAGCTGAGAGAAGCGCTCCACGGGGGAGAGGACGCCGGTGGATGTGTCGACTGTATTTCAGCACTAGTACTAGTCATGGAAGTAGACATTCATGTTGGACTCTGAGGGCAGTGCCACTCACCATGCGTGATCGTGACGAGCTTGAACTTTTTCGATTTGAGTGCCTCGACGAGCTCCTCGTCCCTGGGTCAAGTCAGCTGGGCTCCCTGCAGTTTGATTGATATTGCTCTGCTCGGTGCTCGGTGCTACCTACGCACTTGGGGATCCCACCAATCGGCGCCTTGAGCTGCGTCACCTTGGCACCGTACGTCTCGAGGCTGGGGTCAGCAATGAGAGAGAGCTAGACATACCAGTCGGCAAAGGCGTCGCCGAAGTAGCCAGTGTTGAGGAGGAGCTGGTGTCAACTTGGAACTGAATAACGACAAGAGTGCAGCCGCAATGATAACAAGAGTACTACAGCGATAACAAGAGACGGATCAGGAGTCGATCCGTGGCCTGTGTCTTGTGCATGGACAGACTGTACAGACCGTACAGTCTGTGGCATGTGGCATGTGGCCTGCGCACTGCACTGCACTGACTGTACAGATATTGGCATGTGTCCTGTGTCCTGCGCACTCCACAAGCACAGTGTACAGACAGACAGTGCGTCTGATCTTTGCGCACTGCTCTAGTAAACTGTTAGACAATGGCCTAGTCCCTGCACTGCGCAGACTTTACAGACAGTAGCCTGTGCCCTGCGCACTCCACCAGCAGACTGTACAGTAGCCTCTGTCCCTGCGCAGACTTTACAGACAGTAGCCTCTGCCCTGCTCACTCCACCAGCAGACTGTACAGTAGCCTCTGTCTGCGCAGACTTTACAGACAGTAGCCTGTGACACTCGCGTACAGCACAAGCAGACAGACTGCATGGACAGTGGACAGTGGCCAGTGGCCTGCCAGTAAACTAGCAGACTGGACAGACTCTGACCTGTCCCTGTCACTGCCAGTGAACCAGCAAACCAGCAGACTTGAATAGACTGTAGCCTGTGTCCTGCGCACTGCACAGAGTGTTGCGCACTGCACAGAGTGTTGCGCACTGCACAGAGTGTTGCGCACTGCACAGACTGTTGCGCACTGCACAGACTGTACAGACAGTGGCATGAGTCCTGCGCACTTCGACAGCAGACTGTGGCCGGAGTCCCTGCGCGTGCCCTGCGCACAGCACCAGCGAGTTATACAGGCAACAACCTGTTGCTGGGCATTGCACAGAGACTATACAGGATACAGACACAACCACGACCCTGCTTGATAGCTCTCCTCTCATAGCTCCCTCGTCACCTCTGCCTCCCCCTCTTCCTTCTCAACTCCTCCCCCTCTCTTAATAGTCCTGCCCCTCCCTCTCCCCTCTCACCCTCTCACTCTCTCACCCTCCCTCCCCCTTCCCGCTCCCTGGCCTCTCTCTTCCAACTCCTCCCCCTTTCTTCGCATCTCCTCCTCTTTCAATCTTCCCCTTCGCTATCCCTCCCCCACCCCCACCCACCCACCCCAACTCTCCGCTCGCTCGCTATCGCTCGCAA
>BEDZ01000039.1:0-139136 GCA_002335625.1 Cutaneotrichosporon cyanovorans | reverse complement strand
AACAAACACACATTAGCAGCGCCCCGTACAGGTGTGGTCCCGTCAGGACAAAACCGGATGCGCCCCAAATGGCAACCAAATTCCCCGGCGCCTCACTGTACCGATTTTAGTACAGTCGTATACTGTAGCTAATACATACGATACATACACACACAAGCAGAAGCAGAAGCAGCACCAGCAGCAGCACCAGCAGCAGCACCAGCAGCACCAGCAGCCGGATCGTATCCCCGGTCCCTCCTTGTGCCGCCTCTCCCTTGCTCCCTTCTAACCGTCCCTGCATTTCATCCCCCCACCTCTCACCCACCCACCCCCACCCCTGCCTGGTCTGTCCTGTCCATTCCTCCCTCCCCTTCTCACGGAGCCGCCGCCCGCCCTTGCTGCATACTCGTCGTCCATCCAGCCAGCATAGCCTGTCAACCCAGTCTGCAGTCTACCACGAGCCAAGCCAGTCAGCGTGGTGCATATCCTTCGCCACATCCAAGTATACTCGTTGTCGACACACTTGTGCATCGAGCATTCTTGAGTCACTGGCAACAACATTAATTGTTCAGACCTTCTCTGTAGCTGTCCGGTTAGGTTCCTGAAAGCGTGCGTGCCCCTCTCATACCCTCTACCCTCTCTCGCCTGTTGGACCCTCGATCCTCTATTCTACATCTCCGACGCTACACCTACACTACTGCTTGGTGTCAATTCGACTCTACTCTTCTCGTCGTTGCATCTTTAACACGACATACACATCGTTCGTCCATTCTGCCTGCACAACACTTGCCTCGTCTGCACCGGATCGCCTCTACTGTCAATTTACCTGCAAACGCATCGTCGGTAGCGCTTGGTTCGAGAATCCAACTCATTTCGGACCGAGACAATCTCGACACGAGGCTCCACCTTGCAGCTTAGAAATCAGCAACCACATTCTACACTACGACCACTGCAGTGCATGTGAGTGATCTTGCAAGACAAACGGGGCAGTTGCCCTATGTGCACAGAGCATCCCGACAGGATGCTCTGTCGCTTTGGCAACTGGTTCCAAGAGCACACACAGCTGACGCGTCAGCCTCCTCAGTTCTTGACATCGCGGTAAAGCCCCCCTCGACATGGCCGACTTTGTAAAGTTGTCCATTTTCGGCACTGTATTCGAAGTCACTACCCGCTATGTCGACCTTCAGCCTGTGGGCATGGGCGCCTTTGGCCTTGTCTGGTGGGTACAAGTCGGAGGAGGAAAACGCACCTGCTGACATGGCAGCTCGGCAAAGGACCAGCTGTCCGGAACATCAGTGGCCATCAAGAAGATCATGAAGCCCTTTTCCACACCCGTTCTCAGCAAGAGGACGTATCGTGAGCTCAAGCTCCTGAAGCACCTGCGCCATGAGAACGTGAGTGCTGAGGGGCTGGCTGATGTCAACGTCCCAATTCTCAGCTGGTCAGGGCTAACTCCAGATCATCTCCTTGAGCGACATCTTCATCTCCCCCCTAGAGGACATCTACTTTGTCACCGAGCTTCTGGGCACAGATCTGCATCGTCTGCTCACTTCCCGGCCGCTGGAGAAGCAGTTCATCCAGTACTTCCTCTACCAGATCCTCCGTGGATTGAAGTACGTGCACTCGGCTGGCGTCGTGCACCGCGACCTCAAGCCGTCCAACATTCTCGTGAACGAAAACTGTGACCTCAAGATCTGTGACTTTGGATTGGCGCGCATCCAGGACCCGCAGATGACTGGCTACGTCTCGACTCGCTACTACCGCGCACCGGAGATCATGTTGACATGGCAGAAGTACGATGTTGCTGGTGAGTGCAGTCGGGGCACCTCAGATAGTGGATACTCGCTGACAACCCAGTCGACATCTGGAGCACAGGCTGCATCTTCGCCGAGATGCTCGAGGGCAAGCCTCTCTTTCCCGGAAAGGACCGTGAGTGGATTGCGCATTCTCGCTGCTGCTGTGTTGGTTGCAAGACCTGCTCTAGCAGGCTGCCACTAGCCGCGGTAGCGACTTTGCTCACAAAGCTGCATGCCTGCACTTCTCACCACATTTTCGTGCTGACTCCCAGACGTGAACCAGTTCTCCATCATTACCGAGCTGCTAGGCACCCCACCCGACGATGTCATCCAGACCATTGCAAGCGAAAACGTAAGCGGCCCGACACGGCCTTGCCTTCGCTAACACTCAGACTCTCCGCTTCGTCCAGAGCTTGCCAAAGCGGGAGAAGGTGCCCTTCACGAGCAAGTTCCCCAATGCCGACCCAGTGTGTGAGTGGAGCGCAGTGGTTGCAACGAGGACGTCTACTGACTTTCAGCCCTCGACCTGCTCGAGAAAATGCTCGTGTTCGACCCGCGCACCCGTATCTCGGCGACTGAGGGCCTGGCGCACGAGTACCTCGCCCCTTACCACGACCCGACAGATGAGCCCGTTGCAGCCGAGGTGTTTGACTGGTCGTTCAACGACGCCGACTTGCCAGTAGACACCTGGAAGGTGATGATGTACTCGGACATCCTGGGTGAGTATCTTCAGAGCAGTGTAGAGCATAATACTGCAAGTACGCCCGCTGACACCAGACTTCCACAACCTGGGAGATATCACACAGAACGAGGCCGAGGGACCCGTCACTGGCGACGTACCGGCCGCTGTGGTCGCATAAGACGCTCTGCGGACGAGCGCGACACGAGGCTGGAGAGACGGAGACAGATCAGAGCGAGCAGTGTGCGAGTAGATTGCTGGGTATGGGACCATGGCCCCTGTATGGTCGTATGCAGTAGTGTAGAAACGTTGGGACTTCCAGCGCAGAGAATGCAACAGTGTCTAATAGACGGGTCAAGTCCGTATGGTGGTGAGTCACTGGGGAGTAGGGTTGGTGGGAGTGGCGATTCTAGACACGCAGATTCCAGCCACGCAGCATGCTAAGCGAGCATGTTAGGTTGGGGATGGCGGCTTTGCATTGACCGCCGCACGCTGGGCAGGTCGAAGAGGCACAGGCTCGGATCGGCTGCTGGAGAAATGTGCAGTTGATCTGATCTGTCGTAAAGCTCAAGCAGAAGCAAGCGAGCGGCTTATTCGTCTCTGCCTCTGCTTGTGCTACATCTATATCAACTAGCACTTATGAAGTTTCAGGCAGGTTAGGCAGGTTGATCCTCAGTGATGAGTATGATGCATCTCATCGATGCGATGTATCATGTGTGGCCTCACAAAGTCGTGCGTGGGGGCATCAGAACCCCGATCTGAGTGTGACAGGCAGCCAGAAGACGCTTACAGCCGAGAGCCATAAAGACATTGCAGTCAGCAACGATGATAGTCAGTGCTGACAGAAGATCTGTTACCAGCGTCTTCAATATCACACACGGCCGCACATGGATCTCAATCCCCTCCCCAGCCTACGACCACCCTCTCACTGCTGGCTGCTTACGAATAGCTGGCCATCCAAAATGTGGCACCCGTGCTCATGCAACTCAGTAGACTCCGATGAGCAGCTTGTCATCACAGCTCGATCTCTCTGCCTCTCCTGGTTTGAAAGGTCCAGGCGATGTCTGCTGCAGGGAAAAACAACTCTGACTCGACGATGCAGCTTAAGTGCGAGTCTTCAACACTGAGCTCAAAGTCAAAAGCTGGACAAAAGCAGGCGGAGGCAGGCGAGGCCGGTCGGAAAGATGTGGTCGACCTCCACTTCCACTTTCGCCTGTTGATCTCCGAACTTTGTCTGCCACTTACTCAACTTACAATCACGCTTCCTACGCGCCATGCTCCTAGGCCGTCTTCCTAGGGCCATCGCTGGGTGCAGCCGGGCGGCTCGTACATGTGGAGCTGCGTCGCGCTTGCCATCTACTCAGCTATGCGTGGGCGCACTGCGGCTCCAGAGCACAAAGTCGGGCCTCCTGAGTAAGTCCTCGCCTCGTGCTGCCGCTGACGACCTTAGAAGACGCAGAACCCCTCAAGGTCCTGGGGACGGAGTACAAGCGCGACGCATGGACGAACGCGCCCGTCTCCATCCTCGACAAGGTCGGCCGCAACCTCCACTTGCAGAACGGACACCCGCTCGCGACGCTGCGCCAGATCATCGAGTCCCACTTCGACTCTCATGTCCTCATTCGCCCAGAGACACCCGTGGTCACAGTGTACCAGAACTTTGACGAGCTCGGCTTCCCGGCAGACCACCCAGGTCGCGCCCTCACGGACAGCTACTACCTAAACTCGACGCACATGCTGCGGACGCACACGTCTGCACACGAGGTCGAGGCGTACAAGACTGGCGCGGATGCGTTCCTCATCGCCGCGGACGTGTACCGGCGTGACGAGATTGACTCGTCGCACTACCCCGTCTTCCACCAGATGGAGGGGATGCGCCACTGGACAAAGGACGAGCTCAGCTCCATCGCAGAGGACAACCAGCGCATGGCGGCTGAGCTCGCCGCATGCCCCATCATCATCGAGGACGAGACGGTCGTCGGCGCCTCAAACCCGTACCAGGACTGCCATGACCCAGGGGTAGCAGCACAGATCACCCAGCACCTCAAGCACTCACTCAACGGTATGATCTTCAAGCTCTTCGGCGGGAGCGTGAAGGACGGGGAGCCGCTGAAGGTCCGGTGGATCGAGGCGCAGTTCCCGTGGACGTCGCCGAGTTTCGAGGTCGAGGTGTGGTTCAACGGCGAGTGGCTCGAGATCCTCGGGTGCGGCGTGGTTGTTCAGCAGACGCTCGAGCGCGCAGGCATGGGTCACAAGAGCGGGTGGGCGTTTGGCCTGGGTCTGGAGCGCATCGCTATGGTGCTGTTTGGTATCCCTGATATCCGGCTGTTCTGGTCCACAGACGAGCGGTTTCTCAAGCAGTTCGCAGACGGCAAGATCAACGAGTTCAAGCCGTACTCCAAGTACCCGCCGTGCTACAAGGATATGAGCTTCTGGCTGCCGAAGGAGGGCGAGGTCGTCAGCAAGCCGTGGCACGAGAACGACTTCTGCGAGATTGTGCGGGAGGTGGCTGGGGATCTGGTCGAGGACGTCAAGCTCATCGACGATTTCACACATCCCAAGACGGGACGGAGGAGTTTGTGCTACCGCTTCAACTACAGGAGTATGGACAGGTGGGTGATGAGAGGTGAGGGAAGCTGACAGCAGGTCACTGACGAACGCCGAGGTGCAGGTGTTCCAGGACGAGGTGGAGAGGCGGACAATCGAGGAGATGGGGCTCGAGAGGCGGTAGGGCTGGCTTTTGGGTACATGGGTAGATTTGGGCATGCACCGTTCATTACCATAGGCAGAACAGTGCTACACATCATTGAGCAGAGCGATAACGCGGTTTCCATCATCTCAACAACAATGCTTTTCCATGACCACACAGTTGTCCTTCAGCATCTGCAGCCCTCGTGAGATTTCTGTGTCATGCGCAGCCACAAGCAAGTGCTGAGATAGCGCAGCCCCGATCTCAATGGTGATGCAATGCATATCGTGAGTCCCTCCGCTACTCCAGCTACTCATCATCCCTGGCGCTGCGACGTTAGAGTGTCCTCTCAAACCGACCCACCTGCTTGTGCTTCGGGTTCTTCGAGCAGACGATGTAGACGCGTCCTTTCCTGCCTGTCAGCCAAGTTCTGTCACGCGCTGGCAACGGAGAGATGCCACCACAATGCCTTGCGAAACCTATGCAACGCCTGCAAGACTGCATGGACGCAACGAGCGTTCGGCAGTAAAATCCCATCAATCGCATATGCCAACTCGACAATCTTCCCCAGCCATGACTACCCAACACCCACCTGCGCACGACCGAGCAGCCATCGCAAAACCGCCTGACACTGCTGCGAACCTTCATGCCGCGAACCTGCCCAAGAACCTTCATCGCCTGCGGAGCAGCGGCGGGACGCGCGAGCGCCAGTCGGGCGCCAAGGTGCGACGTCGCGAGCGTTGGGCGCACGGCGTGAGTCGAGCATTCGCGCACGCACTGGCGCGAGGGGCCGGCCATCCGTCGAAGGAGGAACGAGAGCATCGTGGTTGAGGTCGTGGTCGAGTTGCAGCTCAAGAACCGGACTCGAGATCAAAGTCGGAGGTCGTCGAAGGCACAGACGAAATCGGTCAGGCTGACATCTCACATGGCCGTCAGCCTGACTTGCATGACTTGTATCCACCAGCTCATGTTCTGAAGGCGGAGATCACTGTATCTCCTGCGGAGACTCCAGATCGGCCAACAACTATCTTTGGGAATGTCTGAGTGGCGTGATAGCTCACCAGCGACTACCCGACTTTTTCTTGAGGCCCCGCTGGGCCAGTCAGACGTGATGGTATGCATGACCTAGTTAGCTAGTCGACGTTGCAGTTGTAATCTCTATCTCAGGATGGCCACGAACATCACCTTCCACCCAGGTGCGTTGCGCGTTGACCGCTGAGTGTTCGCTGACGAGGACAGGAGCAGTGACTGCCGAGGAGCGCGCGCAACAGCTGGGCCAGTCCGGCGCGACTGTGTGGTTCACTGGCCTGTCGGCATCGGGCAAGTCGACTATCGCGACTGCGCTTGAGCAGACACTGCTCGCGCGAGGACTGCACTCCTTTCGCCTGGACGGTGACAACATCCGCTTCGGCCTGAACAAGGACCTCGGCTTCGACCCGGCTTCGCGTGTTGAGAACGTGAGTGCCTTCTAGGCTTTGCGATGTCAGCTTTGCTTCTAGACTCCTGTGGTGGTATTGAGAAGCCCTCTGACCCCAGATCCGCCGTATCGGAGAGGTCTCATTGCTGTTCGCGACATCATGCTCCCTTGCTTTGACCGCCTTCATCTCCCCATACAAGAGCGACCGTGATCTCGCACGTGAGCTGCACGCCAAGGCCAACCCGCCAGTGCCCTTCATCGAGGTGTTCGTCGACGCGCCCCTCTCCGTCGTGGAGGAGCGCGACCCCAAGGGCCTGTACAAGAAGGCCCGGGCAGGCGAGATCAAGGAGTTCACCGGCATCTCAGCACCATACGAGGCGCCGTCAAACCCCGAGATCCACATCAAGACTAACGAGACTGATGTCGCTGGCGCGGTTGCCGTTGTCGTCAAGTACCTCGAGGACAAGGGCATCATTTCGCCTGCCAAGGCTCAGGCCAACGGCAGCGCTTAGATTACTAGACATACATGCACTGTGGTGCTATCTATATATCTACTCTGTCCAGTCTACGGCTGCTCCCTTCACCTTCTGTGCAAGCTGGGATATCTCACTCAGTGCGCCAAGCGCCCCAGAGTTGTACTTAACCACGCGGCCGAACGCCGTGTCCATGCACACGAGCGCCTCGTCCTCTGCAGACTGCTCATACTGCTGCTCCTCGGCCCAGAGCCAGAAGTCTCCCCGCGCGCGATTGCGAGTCGCCTCCACGGCACGCTCGATGCGTCCCTCATACAGTTCAGAGAGCCAGCTCTTCGTCGTGCGCGCCAGATGGTCGACGTTACCCTCAGGCAATGGTGCGTCCAGGACGCGGAGGCTGTCTCCTATCGATTGGTAGATCTGGCCCACCGCCGCTGCCTCAGTTTGGTGCAGTATGGCATTGATCAGTGATCGGAATAATGAAGTCAGGTTCGAGTTGTCCGACACCCAGATCTTGGCATCTTTGGCAACTTGTAGCAAACCGGGGACAAGGAAGCACGCAGCCTGGCGTCAGATCCAATGTGCTCCCGTCTGCTACGTACCTCTCTCACACCGTCAGAGGTAGACTGCAAGCCATTGAGGGCAATATCCATGGTCTGTTGCAGGAACGGTGCGTAGGCCTCGTGCATCTCGCAGACGTAGGTCGAGAGCTGCACGAATGTCTCCTCCTTCTCCACCATCTCGGCAGAATGACTTTGGTCATATGCTTCCTCCTCGTCTGCATGCGTGAGCAGCCGCACTCGCAAGGTGAACATACTGTCTGAGGGAGGAGATTGGTAGGAAGCGGCTTTCAGCACGCCGGGGATGACAAGCGGGAGGAAGGGGGCAAAGTCTGCTCCGAGCACTGGAGCTATGGTGGCCCACGCTGAGGTCAGTCTCCTCGTACAGTGCGGACTGAACCCACCTTCTGACAGATACGCTCTTCGCTTATCGTCGGGTTGTGTGATCTGGTTCTGGATGACCAGCAGTGCCTGGCAAAGTGGCACGGCATCAGGGAAGAAAGTCTGAGTGGTTAGTCACTTCAACTTGTTCTGGGCATACTTGTTTGCCAACAGCTTGTCCTGGACGTCAGAACTATGACTGGCGCTTGACTTACCCAAGGTTGCAGCACATCTCATGCACCTGCCTACCAAAGTCTCCTGTGATGACTCGGTCTGTAACCGAAGAACCTGCAGGTTGAAGTCCATGATCTCCCCTGAGAGGTTAGCCAAGCATACGACCTCTACGCACTGTAGAAAGGCTGGAAGGCTTGTTCGGACTGTGATGCTACCGCAGCTGAAGATTAGCCCTCATCATGGTTCGTACCCACTGATTGTCGCCACGACCTCCTCTTGGACGTATAGTGGTCCGCGCAGGAGAGTAGCCACCAGCCGTTCGAGGATGGGTTGCAAACGACCTTCGAAGCTAGGAAGGTCCTCAGGCTCGAAGAAGTGAACCATGGCTGCAGCAGCGGCAGCTCTTACCCTGCCTGTTAGTCATATCATGAGCGAACATACCTTGGTATCGGGTCGTCAAGCAGCCTCAGCAGTATGTCAAGTGTGGCATCGGCGTACAGACTTTGCAAAGCCCCCTGTACCGTCAGCGACTCACCAGTCCCGTCATCAGTGTCACCCACGCTGAGATTTTGGCAAAGTTTGCCGATACACCAGAGGAAGCCGAACCTCACGCGCGGATGCTCCGCTGAAGCGGCAGGAGCGATGAGTCTCCAGTCAGTGTCCAGCTACGACCAATGCTCACTCCAGCAAACTCTTGACCTCAATTTGCATAATCTGGCATCAGTTCAGCAACAGCAACTACCCACCTCGTAACACCCTTCCGAGATACTAGCTATCGCCACGAGGCTGCAGTACATCGCGCGCCATTCGGGCCTTCTGAGTAACTCTGATGCCTGCTGAGCTACGGCTCGCACTACACTCTCATCTCCTGCCTAGTCAGCTTGCATACATTGCCTGCCCGCTCACTGATGATCTGCGAAAAAACGGCTGAGCATCTCTTCTGTGTATGCAGGGTATGTCTCGTCGTCCTCATCCACCTATAGTCAGCAGCGCACGTCCTTTTTCACTCACTCCCTCCATCTCCACCCAGTCCTCACATGCCTCTCCCTCTGCTGCAAAGGCTCCCACCTGTCGACCAATTAGGGCATTAACAATGTCTGGAATTATGCTGCCACCCTCCCAGTGCTGTGCAGCCGAAGGGTTTGCAATCATAAGCGAGAAGAGCACCTCGTACGCCATATTCGACATGTTGCACCACGTATCCCACTCCATGTTCTGATGAGCGAAGCGCGAAAACGAATGGCCAGAGAGTGTATTCGGCGGTGCAACGCACATAACCAGGAAGGGAATAATGGAAGAGAGTGACGGGTTGAACAGATGAGGGAAGCTGGACGCGATGTCGATCATCGGCTCGAGTGCATGCTCCAACGTCTCCAGAGGCAGTCGTGGCAGGATCTCGAAAGCCGCACCGATGAGCTCTGGGCCGAACGTGTCCCGGTCTGACACACTCATGCCATCATGAAGGATACCACGGGTTGCCTTGAGCGCCTCGACCACTACGTCGATGCTTGGGTCACTAATGCCGCCGAGCAACAATGCTGCGACCTTCTGCCCCGGCAACGCCTGGCTCATGCCATCAGACAGCAAACCCGGCGCGATGTCGAGCAGCTGGAACGGTGAGAAGCGATGAAAAGGACGGGTTGAGGATGCAAGGCGGAGGAGCACTTCCGGTAGGGTCTGGAAAGGTCCTGGCAATCAGCGATGCAACATGTAGGCGCGACATACGTTGACGACGTTCGCTGGCCTTGACCCACTCGCCGACACACACTCCCAGACCTTTGCGCAGGCGAAAGTCCATCTCATCCTCCAGGCCGGCACCGAGTATACGCTCGATGCGTGACCTCGTTTGCTCCGGCACGACATCGAAAGGAGCTTGGGGGTGCGGATTTGAGGAGCTCACCGATAACCGAGAGTGCTTGGTAAATGCAAGCCGTCGGAGAAGTATGAGAGCCAGTAAACGTTGCTAGCCGTGTCAGAGAGGTCATGCGAGTACTCACGTCCAGTTGGAACCCTCCCACACCCTGCGCTCCTATTTGTGCGAGCAGTACAAGTAGCGGTCCTGGCGACTCGCCGACTAAGTCGTCTAGTCGGCCCTCGGCTCTGTATTGTGAGCGCGGTGATTGTGAAACACTCACTGCTGACGTCTTTGATTGTCTACACCGATCAGCCCCTCGATTATCCCTCCCACATCGCCCAAGAGGTGTTCGGTCGACATTGTAGGTGGTTTGTTGTCGTCAGAACGTCTCGGTGGTTGCGTACCCGAAATTAGTGAACAGCCTCCACCGCAGCTGAATGCCAACTCTGACCTCCCTTCATAACCCACCCCAGGTCGTCACGAAACATCGAATAACAAAATGCCTCCTGGCCAAGCTGGTTAAGGCATCCGACTGTTATTCTTAACATATCGGAAGATCGGCGGTTCGATCCCGCCGGAGGCAGTCTTTTTGCGTCTGAGGGATGCTGTCCACTTTTTAACATGATTTTTGATATGATTTTCGGGAATGCTCAATGATTGCACAGTGCATGCAGTATGCCTCGCGCATTGCGTTGAAACACAGGTGTGCGTCCCACTTTTTCATGCGCATCCCACTAGCAGATACAACAATTACGATCGATAGCAGCCAGCGGGCATCACGACCAGCAACAATCAGCCTCATTGAGGTAGAAAGGAGGAGTGACAATCAATCCGCATCGGCATTCCATGATTGACAAATATGGATGTATTCGAGGTCAGTCGCGCCAGAACGTTTGTAACGCTAACACAAACGACGTATCATGCCCTGTCTTGATGCTATTACTCATCTACGGGATCCGCGCACCCAATTGAACATCTACAATTTCGCCTTGAAGCCAGCAGGGTAAATAGTCTCATCTATATCGTCAGCTACCAACAGCGAGTGAACATACAGTTGACCGTGTAACCCGTGCCCCCAATTGCGGGATACTTGAGAGCACAAGTGTCCACCATCGAGGGGTTGAGGTCCGTGATCTTCTGTGCACCGATGAGGCGCATGTTCATCTCAAACTCATCCTGCGACTGTCAGCACCATCTCTAAACCCAGAATCACTTTGAGGATCTTGAGCGCATGTACAACTCCCTCGGTACCATACACCATCGAGTAGAGGAACGGTCGGCCGATGCCGACGGCAGTGGCACCGAGAGCCACAGCCTTGAGCACGTCGGTGGCACGGCGGACACCACCGTCAACCATAAGCTCGAAGCGGGACCCGTCGGGCTTGAAGATAAGGTTGCGCTGCTGCAGGGCCGCAACGACCTCTGGCAGAATGGCAATGCCCGCTGGTGCAAAGTCGAGCTGCCTACCACCGTGGTTCGAAAGCACAACGCCATCCACGCCCGCCTCGGCAGCCAGCACCGCGTCCTCCCAGCACTGAACGCCCTTGAGAAGGATCTTCATGTCACCCGCGGCCTCAATGAGGTCAGGAATGTCCTTCCAACTCAAGCTGGGGTCGATGAATGACGAAATGGCTCGCGCAGCACCGCTGTCGCGCTGGACATTGTCGCCGTGTTTCGCCTGCTGACTCGAGGCGGCGCCTTCGAACTTGGTACGCATATCCTGATATTAGCACGCACATAGGTGACTCTCTTACCTTCTCACGGCGACCGAGCTGGGGTGCATCGACAGTGATGAAAAGTGCCTTGACGCCGCGCTCGGCTGCGTGCTTGATTATCTTCTTCGTGCGTGCGCGGTCGGCGTTCACGTACAGCTGGAGGAACTGGACCTGTCCAGGAGCAGCAGCATCGACGATCTCGTCAAAGCTGCATGATGCGAGTGTGGGGATCATCTGGATCACACCCTGTGCCGCTGCAGCTTTGGTCAGGCACACCTCTCCCTCCGGGTGGCCGAGCTTGCCAAGTGCAGTGGCGGTGATGTAGATGGGCATGCTGGAGTCGAAACCGAGAATCTTGGTGCTGAAGTCGACCGAGCCGACATCGCGCAGAATCCTGGGGCGGAACCACACACGCTGGTAGGCATTGTAGTTCTCGCGCATGGTGATCTCGTCATCCGCACCAGACGAGTAGTAGTTCCATGCGCGGCGCGACATCTCCTTACGTGCTACGGCCTCGAAGTCGTGCAGCGACAAGATCTGGTCCAGACCAGGCTTGACATACGGCTCCGGTGTCTCTGAGGCTGCTTCGGTCACCGCGGACGTGGGCTTCGTTGGCGCAGTCTGCTGTTGCTTGTCGGGCTCAGGCTCCTGTGGCAGGGTTCCGGGCTTCAGTGGTCCAAGCTGCTTGTCCGCATCTGAAGTCAGTATACCGCTCGCAACGAAAGTACGCTAGACATACCAAGGTTCTCCTTGACAGCATCAGGAGGGTGGATAGGCTGGAGGGGTCAAACACAGTGCAGACGACAATGCTCACATCATACTCCTCAGTGGCGTCCTTACCCGCGTAACGAAGGATGATATCAGCACCACCTGGGGGTCAGACAGTAGGTCGAACAAGACGACATGGGCAACGTACCGGGATGCTCCTGTCTGTCAGCTGAAGGTCTTCGTCCGACTACTTACGTCCAGGAAATCAGTCACATCGTACACATGTCCTGCTTGTTAGTACCCACCCCGCACGACTCCACTTGCCATGTACGACGATCCAGACACCCTGCTGTCAGCTCAAGCTCCCTCCTCCCCGCACAGCAACCACTCACCTTCTCCCTGCTATTGTGCTGAGCTACCTCTTTGCCGTCGATCTCCTTTGGACTCATGATGTTTGTCACGGATGAGGTTGACGAGAAGTGAGGAGAGACTGCCATACAGCGATCTCTGCCCAACTTGCTTGGTGGCGGTAAAGGCCGGTCCGGGCCGGGTGAATACACTTCCGACAGTGGGGCTCGAAGGTGGAGGGCGGGTGGAGGTCGGCTTTCAACGAACTTCAATCCAATCATGCATCAGTCAATGGCATGCTTGCCCGCGATATGAGACCTTGTGCGGCGACTTCTAGCACAAATGGTCGACACCGGTCCAGAAGTACTGGCATGGAAGTAGTACATTGAACAACACGCTACAAACTGGTAATGTTCTCGATGGATGCAGCACCCAGCTCGTCCCACCACTTGCGCGTCGATTCGCTGATTCGCGGGGCATCTTCGGCGAGACTGCTGGACGTGTCGGTGTAGTCAGATGTCGGTGGTGGGAGAGGCAAGGGCGAGCGAGAGCTGCTGCTGCTCGAATGAGTCGACGATTGCTGAGCTCTGTGGCGGTCCATCGCCTCTGCTTCACGCCTGGATAAAGCTTGTACGCCCGTAGGTCGGAGCGAGGGGTGCGGGGGAGCCTCTGGCACTCGGGACAAGTGTGGAGACAAGGCTGGCGAGTTCAGCGGGAGTTCTTCAACGACGTCGAAGTCTAGATTCTCCTCGTCAGAGAATGAGGTATCGAAGTCCCTGGCAGTTTTGGGAGTCGAGCGGAAGTACCCAAAAGCAGCCAGCTTCGTCTGCGTGCTATCGCGAGGCTTGGCTCGCCGTGCGGTAGGTGTTCGATGAGATGAGCCCGCAGCATGGGCGTCAGGTAGACTGGGGAGTGATGATAATAGGACGGGCACTGCCTTTGGACGACGGGTTTCGGCATGGCGCACTAAAGCCTTTTTAGGCGACTCCTTCGAGCGTTTTCGAGCAGGGCTTGGAGAGGGCGACGATATTGGCGGCACATCATCACATGGCGCATCACGGCCGTCCTTCGCTTTGGGCGAGATGCGACTGTTTGATGGACTGAAGTAGCCGTTCCCATGCTCGTTGCGATCGGGCGACGATTCGACAAGTATGGGGAATGACTGTGAAGGCAGAGATGGCGCGATCTTTGGTCAGCCTCTTACGAGAAAAGCTCACTCACACTCTCGACATCGTCGTTCTCAGAGCTGGGTGCGTCTCCGATCTTGAGCTCAGGCGCCTGATCCTTCCCTCCTCCCCCGAGACTCCAGGTCATGAGTGTCTCCGCCTCCATAGTGACCGGCTGCCATTCCGGCTCTCTGGCGGGCTGTGGCGCCACAGGCTGAAAGACGGGCTGTCTCGGAGGCGCAGGTAGCACAAAGAGAGTCTCCTGCTGATCCACATGTTGTGGTGTTCGAGTTTTCGGAGGTGTTACTTGGTGATGTGTAGCACGGCGTTTGCGCGGTGTGATCTCATGAGGTAGATATGTATGTCGTCCAGATGTAATCGTGTTACCCACGACCGCTTTGGAGCTGTTGCCAGATAGACGGGCATTGCCGCCAGACGTCATATTGTGTCCTGCATGGTGGAAAGACTCAGATGCAGGAACAGCCTTCGGCTGACGCTGCGGCCATGCCTCATCTCTCTCGCATACTGGTCCCTCAATCGCAGAGGAGTGGCGACGAAGAGCAGCCGCAGTCGCGTTCTTTCGAGCGAGAGGTGCACGGTCAGTCGGTGAAGACCTGCCGGGCGAAGAAGATCGATCGCTAGAGAGCTGCGCTAGTGACTTGAACTCTCCCAACGCTCGACTCTCCTTTCTCTTACGTATCCTTTCTGTTGTGTTGTTCTCAACAGCCTCCCTTACGTCCAGGCGAAGCCGTTTGCGTTCTCGCTCAGCAGCTCGTGCCTCCTCCTCCGCCTGCCGAGCCTGTTCGCGATCCGCGCGAGCATCCGGGTCGTTGAACTCGTTTACACCGGCTTCACGACGCCATGGCGATATGGCAGCTCGACGTCTGGCACTGTCCTGTCCGCACAGCAGTTTGTGTCTGGCCAACACTGATGCCGGCACGGGCGTGATGGGTCTTTGTGACCATGACACACCAGCTGGAGTTGAAGGCCCTGCCTCAGGCTGCCGGGAGGATGTGCTGAGTTTGCTAGGCGATAGCTTCGAGCTGCCATCTACCTCAGCGCGTGCTGTCTTCCAAGCAGCACCGCCCATCCCCCCGAGGAATTGCACATCGTCATCTCGAGAATTTGGGCTGACAGCCCTGCTAGCAGAACGCGTCCTGCTGGTTCCAACGTTGGCGTCCAGTGGCGCTAGGGTAGACCTCTTGTGCTGTGGCCGACCGGTCGTCGGAGGCGTCAAGTAGCTCTCGATGCCTCCTCGAGAAGGGCCCGAGGGCGTTACTTGCGACGCCTGTGACAGACCTGTTGACCTCTTCGTAGAGACGACCGCTTTCTGCAATCTCTTCTTGCCACCCGTGGATGGAGGTGTCGCGATACCACAGTGAGCGCGGAAGCGAGGGTCAACGAGAGGCCTCTGCACAGGAGGGCGTTTGGGCTTTTCCGTCGTCACCCACTTGTCGGGATCGGGCAGTAGGCGAGACGAGGACATCGTGAGTCGACACCCAGGTGTCGCCTATACGTAGTGAATTGCTTTCGCAAAGCCTTCAGGTGTGACTGCGTGCAGCCCTAGTCCGCATAGATCAGGCGTCGCTCGATGTTGGAGTAACAGTTGGACGCCGCCCGCAGCATGCTGCAGCTGCACTGTAGTCAGTGTCGTGAATCTCTAGCTTGACGCGTTGGGAGATGATGAAAGTCACGCGCGTCGGGTTGATAAGGTACGACATCAGGCAATTCCAGCCTGGCGTCCATTTACTCCCGCTCCTGTGATAGTTGCTGCCTATTGTTCAACTTCTACTTTCTACTGAAAAGACGGACTGACATACAATCAAGGCGCAGCTCAAACTCCTTGCAGCAGCTTGGACATATGGCTGTACTGGTTCTGTAAAGCTTCGCAATGTAGACTATGCGACGGGAAAATCGGTCGACAACAACACGTCAAAAACCGATCCCGCGACCATACTTGTCGACTAATCATAATCTGACTTTGGTAGACCAGACTTGCTTCGCATTCAACGCACAACGAACCTGCAATGCCTGCAACTTCCAGAAACTGTAGAGTGTTAACCCTCTCATTCCATTGTCACGATCTCTGGTGTTGTCTTGCTCTCCCATCGCGTGTTGCCAAATGCCGCTATCGCACACAAAATGCCTCACGAGCTCCGACTCCAGTGTCGACATTTCCAGATGGTGAATTACCCTCATTTGAGTGTGTAGATGACCAGCAGTTGTAGATGACCAACATACACACCCAACCGACATGCAGAGCAACGCCGGGGGAGGGCCGTGCGCATATGTATGATATTCATTGCACCCTAACTGCTCCGACCTCGGCCTATTGTGTTTCTAGTGGTGGTGGGCGTGAGCCTCGTAGTCGGCGTTGGGCTCGAACTTGAGGGTGTAGACTGCGTGTCAGTATTGCTCGCGAGACTGGACACTCACCAGATCCACACTCTGGGCAGCGGTGGTGCTTGAGCTTGTCAGTCACCTGGAGCCAGATGGTGTCATGAGAGTCGGCGGGGAAGCCGGTGCAGCCGACGTGACGGATGGGGTACTGCAGATGTCAGCGAAGTCCACAGGCGACAAACGGCGCGGTCCTGGACGATCGTGGGTGTCCAGGACGTGCAGTGCCCGCTGGTTCAGAAGATGACGCACGTAGGAGAAGATCTCGATCGGGTTGTCGAGTGTGCCGAGGCGGTCAGCCTGAAGGGGAGACATGTCGAAGACGTCAACGCCCTCAACCTTGCCCATGAGCTCGAAACGCTCGATACCAGTGGCCTGGTCCTTGCTGTATAGCGTTAGCACAGTAGTCCATCACCTCAACAACGCCTCCTCCGGGCCCCTCCGATGTGTCCCTGCCGCTCTCCTTATGTCAGGCGCGCGCAGCTGAATCGACGCGCAACTGCACCGACAAGACATAGCAGCCACAGGCAACCGATAGAACCCGGAGAACTTTGACAGGCGTCGCTCACGCACTCGGTGGGGATAGCTCCAGGCTGGACACCAGGACCGTAGAGCTTGGGGGGGCCGGCCTCCTCCTTGCGCAGGGCGGAAACGGAGAACGCGCGAGCCGCGGGCGCGACGGACCGGGCAGCGAAAACGGGGCGAGCGGCGAGGCGGAGGGAGCGGGCGAGGACGACCATGGTGATGAGTGGAGAGTGAGTTAGAGCAGATAGTCTGGCGATGGGCAGGAGGCGTTGGTATCCACAGGACAATGGGATACTGGGAGCGTCGGAGGATTGGAAGTCGGGTATTGTCGGCTTTTGAGACTGTGGCGGGGTGTGGTTGGCGAGTCTTGTCGAGGTGATTACTCGACAGCTAACACTACTGTTTCTACATTCACACACTATCCCATTACCTGCATGATCTGCTGCTCGACGTCTGTGGTCCATGCCAGATTGATGGTCTTGCGCAATACAGGTGCAAGCTATCTATGACTTGATGTGGAACTGCAGGGAATATCGGACAAGGGGCCGGACGTTGAGATACGGATGGAAAGCCACCACAGTTTCTTGGAATCCGTTGCGTTGGCTCTGGCAGGCTTATCCACTACTCATGACTGCTACACAGGCTATCAGGAGTCGCACTGCAGATCAGAATTGATAATCTCACACATTCCATCTTGAGCTTGTCTTTGCCGCGTGTCCGTTTTGACTTGACTCTCGTGAGCTGCCGAACTTCCTTCGAGACGGTCGTGATCTACAATGTTGCTCATTCACTGTAAGAGGGGCCCTCTCTGCTCCAGACCCTCTCAGAGATGTCAGCAGGAACAACGACATATCAGAATCAAAGCAGCGCCCCCGTCCACTGAGTTGTGAGGAAAACAGTTCACTTTTTTGAACGACGTAGCTGCGTGTGTGCTACTACCACAAGTTCAATAGACGCGTCACTGCTCCTTAGTCCACTCGCACTGTCCCTGCATAAGCAGCTCTGAGCTTCACGCAGCGCATCTCGTAGATCTCAAGAAGCACGCATGAGTGTCACTCACTACACTACTGCTGGAGATGAAGACGACCAGGCTGCCACCCATCTGTTTATCCAGGACCCCCCCTTAGACGTCATCACTGGCCATGACGGCTGGCAGTGGATACCCGATACCAACTTTGTATCTCGTATCTGTCGCTGGGCTCTAGAGATAACAGCATGAGCCAAGACGCAAACCCGTTAACACATACCAGCGAGGTGAACATGCCGCCCGTCGCTATAGCGGCTGCGGTTCCCAAGCCTGCTGATGTAGCGCCGGCGACAGGCGCTGTGGCCTCAAGCCAGGTCGTTGAGCCAGCAACTGCAGCTCCGCTCAAGCCGACACCCGCGGTAGCAGCTCCTGCGCCGGCACCGACAGCCGCCCCGACGAACACGACCTACGAGCGCTTACAGATTATTAATGAGAAGCAGGAGTTCACGTACGTTCAGCTATGAGGTCCAGATGGACTGACGTTCAGAGACCAGCTCACGCCATACATGAAGAAGTGGAATATGCTAAATCGCGGCTTCGACTATAATGTTGTGTCAGTGTTTGGCTCTCAGTCAACCGGCAAGTCTACGCTTCTCAACGGGCTCTTCGGTACCACCTTCGATGTCATGGACGAATCTCGCCGTCGGCAAACAACAAAGGGTATCTGGATGTGCCCGTCTGCGTACAGCCCCGCGCTGGTCATGGACGTCGAGGGCACGGACGGTCGTGAGCGGGGCGAGGATCAGGACTTCGAACGAAAGAGCGCTCTATTCTCTTTGGCGAGCAGCGAGGTTCTCCTCGTCAACCTATGGTATGCTGTATAATATCATTGTCACTGACTGGAAGGGAGCACCAGATCGGCCTGTACCACGGCGCCAACATGGGCCTGCTGAAGACGGTCTTTGAGGTGAACCTCAAGATCTTCGGAGGTGACGGCAACAACTCTAGACCTCAGCCTAAGGAGAAAACACTTGTTCTCTTCGTTATTCGTGACCACTACGGCAGCACGCCACTAGCCAGTCTGTCAGCAACAATCGAGGAGTCACTTGCCGAACTGTGGCAGGGGCTGTCGAAGGTGAGAGGCTGTTTGGGCCATCTACTGACTTCAGCCCGCACACCTGGCCGAGGCTAAGCTTTCTGACTACTTCGACCTGTCATTCGTCGGTTTGCCGAACAAGATGCTCCAACCCGAGAACTTCACGACCGCTGTTGCAGAGTTCCGGAAGCGTTTCACAGACAAGTCTAGGCCAGACTATGTCTTCAAACCCGTGTACCAGAGAAGAATCCCTGCAGACGGTCTCGCACACTACATGGAGGGTATTTGGCAACAGGTGCTGTCTGAGAAGGATCTGGATCTACCAACGCAGCAAGAACTTCTTGCACAGTTCCGTTGCGACGAGATTGCTGCTGGAGTGATTGAGGTGTTCGCAGCGAGCTCCAAAAGCGTGCGCAAGCCTATCGAGGCTGGGTCTGTTGTTGATGGTCTGGGTGGCCTTATGTCGAAGTGGGTCAGCGCGGCGTTCAGTAAGTCTGCCAAGTGTGTGCAAGTGGATGGGCGCTGACCTGCTTTTCAGCCGCTTTCGATGCCGCGGCTTCACGTTACCACTCTGGTGTGTACAACCGCAAGCGCCAGGACCTCAGCACCAGCCTGTACAGCAGTCTGCAGCCTGTCTACCTTGGGCAGCTGAAGAATGCTCACAAAGGTGCGATGGCCAAGTTCGTGTCCGACCTGAACGCGGCCCTCAAAGCCCCATCCTACGACTTTGCAGAGGTGGTGTCAAGGTGTACTCGTCAAGCTCGTGAAGCATTCCTTGACGCTGCGAAGGGTGCGTTGGCATGCTTACTGAGCTTGCTGATCTCCAGATGCCACTATCGAGGGCGCAGGATGGGAGTACGAACACGAACTTGCGTCGCTTGACGACGACCTCAAGAACATCGCAGATAAGTCGCGGGCTGACGAGACGAAAAAGATGGTCAACGGCGTGGAGCGCACAGTCAAGCGGCAGTTGCTGGAGCCCGTCGAGATCGCCCTCAGCAAACCCTCGCCGACCATGTGGGACAAGGTCCTCACGACGTACGCCGAGGTAACTGCATCGGCGAAGAAATCGTACCTCGCCAAGGCAACGGCCTACAACTGCACGGAGGAGGAGAACGCCGTTGCATTGAAGGAGCTGCAGACCCGCTCATGGGTTGTGCTTCACAAGAAGCTGGAGGAGCAGACATCCGACGCTGTTGTGCTTTCAACACTACGTGGCACATTCGAGGACCGCTTCCGTTATGACGAGACCGGCGTGCCGCGGGTATGGAAGCCTGCCGATGACCTTGACGGAGCGTTCAAGAAGGCTCGCGACGAGACTCTCGCCCTGCTGCCGCTCTACGCACGGATCGCCCCGACAGACACAGACCTCCTCCCGAAACTCAGTCCACCCGAATCAAATACCGATGCGGACGTCGATCCCGAGCTGTTCGATCCCGAAATGGCATTCACACTCGTGTCGCCTACTCGCCTCGGTCAGCTCGAGACACGATTCAAGCGGGAAGCAGACGCTGCTTACGTCGAGGCCAAGCGATCGCTCGTGTCGTCTGTGTCCCAGATCCCGCTATGGGTGTACGGTGTTATGGTGGTGCTCGGGTGGAACGAGGCCATGGCGGTGCTGTTCAACCCCGTGTACTTTGCCCTCTTGGTGGTGGGGCTGGCAACAGCATACATCGTCTTCCAGTTGGGCCTGGCTGGCCCGCTTGTGCAGGTCGCTCGCACTGTCTTTGGAGAGGTGAAGCGTATCGGCACGGAGAAGTTGCGTGAGGCATTCGCAGAGCCACAGCATCAGCCGCAGCCCGAGCGCCCCCATCTTGCAGCGCCCGTGCACGCAAACGACAGTGACATCGGCAGCTTGGGGGATGAGGCACGGAAGCGCGACGATCACTACCTTGCAGAGAAGTAACCCTTTCGGTAGCACACTCAATAGCGGATCCTAGCATGCATGTCACATCACACGACTGTGTCTGGATGTGGGTCTCCGACGACACCGATAAGTCGGCGTATGATGATGATAGCAGAGGCGTAGACATGCAAAAAGAACTGCCTCCGGCGGGATCGAACCGCCGATCTTCCGATATGTTAAGAGTAACAGTCGGATGCCTTAACCAGCTTGGCCAGGAGGCATTTGTTGATATGAAAGTGATCGGCGGGGAGGTTTATGAGCTTTTCATTGATTACAACGTAAATTGAATGTCATTCCTTCTATTAGTATAAGCCGACTTGGGCATTAGCGGAACCTATTAACGTTTCCGGTCGCTCGACTTCATGTGTCGCTGTACCTCCATCCTGACTTCTTGCTCGAGCTCTCTACTGATCGCCATCCGTCATGGGCAAGTACTACTGCGACTACTGTGACATGTGAGTGAGGCGACGGGCTTGCTGACGACAGTTACTTGTGAGTCAGAGGTGCTACGTGCGGCGTCCTTTAAGCTGCTGGCCACCTGTTATTACTGCCGACCTTTTGACCTGCCCTTGTGTGGCTTTGACGTGCGACTAACCCCAGGACGCACGACTCTATGTCGGCGCGCAAGGCGCACAACTCGGGTCGCAACCACATTATTAACGTGCGCGATTACTTTGCCAATCTGGGACGCGATGGCACGCAAAACGCGATTGACAACATCGTCAATTCGCACGGCGGAGGTGGCCAGATGCAGATGTTCGCTGCGCCGAGCATGCGTCTGGGTGCAGGGTTCATGAACCCGATTGCATCAGCCCCAGGAGGTGAGTAAAGTGTGCTAAGCAGCGTTTGGCGGAGGAGGGAGGTCACAGACACGTCAAATGGATGAGGAAGGAGGCTGGCAATGGTCGAGCTGTTTCCGGCTCGCGATGTGCTGTCCAGTAATCCTGTCTCGCCTCTGCTATGTTTTCCATTCCATATACTGACCCCAGCCTTTGCCGGTGCTCCACCCGGCCCAGCGCCATACCCACCACGACCACCATTCCCGCCTCAAGCAGGTGCTGGAGGCGCACCACCGCCCTTCGCAGGCGCGGCGCCGCCATTCCCTCCGCCTGGAGGAGCGACACCTCCGTTCGCACAACGCGGCGCGCCGCCAGCAGGACCGGGAGGACCTCAGCAGCCTCCCTTCCCGCCGCAACAGCAGAACTTCCAGAGACCACCCCCTGCCTTCCAGCCTCAGCAGGGCCCCCCGCCGCAAGGTAACCCGGGCATACACCCGGATCGGATTCGCATGATGGGTAACTAGATGCATGTATTGTATTGTATGACTGGTGCGCACAGTGCGGGGATGGAGTATTGCCAGTGGGATGTTCCTCGCCCTCCTCTTATCACTATGCCTCGACAGCCTCTGACTTCGACTCCGACTCGGCTGCCGCCTCTGCCTCTCGCTTGCGCTCCTTCGCCTCCCTCCACTTGCGGTTCACAGCCTCGGGCGTGTCTCCGACCGTACGCGTCATGACCTTCTGGTACCGCTGGTTCTGGACGTGCTCGCCTGCGCCAACAGTGAACAGAGTCGGTCCATCGTTGCTGATCTCCTGCTCGCCGTAGAGGTCACGCAACTTGCGCAGCGGTGCACCAATCTGCCATGCACGGATCTCGTACTCCTGCCTGCGCTCCTCGAGGTCGCGAGCGAGCTGGTCGAGGCCGAGCTCAGCAAGTGGGCGGACCGCCTCCTTCTCCTCAGGCGAGAGGGACGCATATGGTCCATCGTAAGGGCCGTACCGCCAGTCCAGGACGCCAGGCTTGTACGCGCACTCATGCAGCGTGAGCGGGATGGGGTGGCCCATCTGGTACGACGGCTTTGCTGGGTGCTTCTCAGTGTCAAGCAGATCGGAAACGAGCGAAGGCTCCTCCAGGCCATGTCCAATGAGGAATAGCACAGCAATGATGTGCCGCACTTGGTGCCACAGGAACGCAGTGCCGATGAGGTTGAACACATACTGCCCAGGCAGGGGACCGGGCTCAATGTACGCCTTGATCACTCGGCGAGAGTGGTTCTCGATTTGCTTGCTCCCATCCAGCTTGCACAGGTTTCGGAAGTCGTGCTCGCCAACAAGAAGCTGCGCACCCTCCTCCATCTTCGCGATGTCAAGCGGCGGCCGGCCATGGATCGCTGCAGGGTGGAAGGCATACTTGTAGTGCCTGTACTCGCAGGAGAAACGAGCGTCGAAGTCTGGTGACACCGGTGCCCACGCCAGCACACGAATGTCGAGAGGAAGCACGGCGTTCAGCAACCGAGGATATGGCATCTCAGATGGTGGTGGCTTCGTTACTGTTGCTGGTGCTGGGCGGTTACTCTCCCCCTCACCCTCCGAGCCTGCCGCTGCAGCCTTCTTCGGTTTCTTGATCTTCTCCTCCTTCGGTGCACGCCAGGCGTCGCCAAGCGCCTGTCCACCGTCATCTGGCGCCCTGTTCGACCGGAGCCAGAGGTTGACAACCTGCCCATCTCCACTGACACCGCGGTCCGTCCTGCCGCAACGCGAGAACTCTGCAGCCTCCCATCCCCCTCCTGCCTCGATGAGCCGTGTCTTCTCAAGCGCCTTGATGAGCTCGCCCTCAACAGTCGGGTAGCCTGCTGTGGGCTGAAGAGCGAGGCCAGCATAATTCCAACCCTGGTACGACACGAGAAGGGCGACATGCCGGGTTGCGTGACCTGCAAAGTGGAATGGTGCGCCCTTGGGCGCATGCAGCTTGCGCGGCTTCTTGGGCAGTGGCGGCAGTGCTGCTGATGCTGAGGTCGATGCCGAGTCCGACGCTTCCGCCTTTGCTGATCCCGAGCCCAGCCTCCCCTCTGCCGCGATCAAGCGAGCGATCAGCTCATCGCGACTAAGATCTGCGTATGTTGCCATCCTCCGCAGAATATTCACCGCGCACTGCGGCGTCGCGCGCATACAAAAGCGAGGCGTCCCGTTCGTGGGCTGGAGTACGACGGTCGAGCCTCTTTCAGCGACGTCGGAGGAGCAGGAAGCGATCGTGCGCACGTATAGATCGTTTGAAGAGCAGATGCAACATGCAACAGGCGCACTAGATATGCGGCCACTACTGGAATCATCAAAGTTCAGAAGAAAGCAACAAAATCAGTGCCTGATCCCCACGTGGAACTTTACTTAATATAATGTATTGTGGTATTCTTATCGTGTCTCGCTAATAGGTGGATCAGGTTGCCCGCTATTACGGGTGCCGCCGAGCCGGATGTCACAGCGAGCAGGCGACTGACGTCGTCGACATTGAGGCAATTCGGAGCTCCATGGACGGACGAACAGCAACGAGCTAAGAAAAGGCGGCAAGTGCGACATCTTGCTTTGCTTCTGTGCTATCAGGCTCTTCGAGCTACTCACAACCTCTCGCCCATCACTGCATGGGTTCGCATTCACAGCAGCCAGCAAGCACGCAGCCCGTCACGAAGATGGCACGCGAGCGCGAGCGCGAGCGCCGCGAGTCCACTCCGTGGCTGTGGTTGTTGCCCGTGTGTCTGCTCTGTCCGTGGTTGTTCGCCAAGCTGCACTACTCGCTGCCGACTCCTCTACCTCCAACGTGAGTGGCTGCGTATGGTGACAGTGCAGCAGACTCACTGCTGGCGTCACTGCTGTGTCTATCCACACGAATCGCCTCATCTTGTTCACAGTTTTGCTGACAACTTGCAGCGATGCGAATGGTAGACCTCAGCCCTCTGAGGAGATCGTCTTCGGCCACATCCAAGCTCTTGAGAATATCGGGTACCGCGTTGTAGGGACTGAAGAGGCCTACCTCGGCGAGCGCTACGTCGAGGATGAGGTCCGCAAGATTGCCAAACGGTGTGAGGCGAATGGTGTGCTGCAGTGCGATGTCTGGGTGCAGACTGGAAGCGGATATCATCAGTGAGTAGAAGTCGAGGAGACCATTGGATTTAGCAGACAATGTACAAAAGTCCTGCTGCAATATGTGTTGCAAGCTGACTGTAGATTCTCGATCATGGACCACGATGTACTCAAGGTGTACTCTGGCGTTGGGAACATCATTCTCAAGGTTCGCGCAAAGAATCCTCCATCTGGTCCAGCGGTCGAGAAGGACTCTATACTTCTTGGTGCTCACATCGACTCGACTCTCCCATCGCCCGGTGCTGCTGAGTGAGTGGAAGCAGGAAAGCATAGGGCTGATGTCTAGCGACGGGATGGGCGTAGGCGTCATGCTTGATATCGCTCGTATCCTTGTTGATCGCAACGAGCCTTTCGACAATTCAGTATTGTTCATGTGGAACGGGGCCGAGGAAACGCTGCAAGATGGCTCCCACATGTACTCCACGCAGCATGAGAGTGCCAAAGGTGTTCGAGCTGTCATCAACCTCGAGGCTGCAGGCACCAAAGGCGGAGCGCTGCTCTTCCAGGCAACCAGCAAGGAGATGATCGATGCGTTCAAGCATGCTCCCTACCCCCGTGGTACGGTCGCAGCAGCTGATGTCTTTGCGAGTGGCATCATGCTGTCCGACACCGACTTTGGCCAGTTTGAGCAGTATCTAAACGTCACCGGGCTTGATATGGCTATTGTCGGTCACAGCTATTACTACCACACAGCGAAGGACATTCTTGCCAACATTGAGCACGGATCCGCACAGCACTTCTCTGCGAATGTGATGGCTATCGTCGACTACCTAATCTCTTCGGAGTCACCTCTCCGCTCCGAGAAGCCGTGGTCGCCTCCCGATGTCGTTTACATGTCGCTATATGACCGCGTGTTCTTCACCTGGAGCATGGCATCTGCGGATTACGCGTACATTGCCCTGGCGACCATCATAGCGACGTTGGCCATCGCCAATACCCGCCGCGAGCGTACCCGCGCGCTCATCGTGGCGTGTGTTGGCGCGCCCCTCGGAACTGTCGCTGGCATCGCGACTGCTAATCTTGTTGCCCTGTTCATGGTCACCATCAACCGGAAGCTCACATGGTTCACGAACGAGATGTACCCCGTGGCGCTGTACGGTCCTGCGGCTTTCCTCGGTCACTTTGCTATGCAGCACGCGCTCTCATACCTCGTGAAACCTACGCAAAGGCATTACCTCGAGGGAGCGCACTACTTTGGGCAGCTGCTCAACTTAGCCGTCACCATGCTCCTCTTGCAGTCCTTCCGCATCCGCTCGGCGTACCTGTTCGCAGGTATCTCCGTCCCCATGCTGCTGGGAGCAACCTTTGCCCAGGTCACTCAGCTTGTTGGCTCACGCCGCAATGCGCTTCCATTCTTCACGAGCTACGTCGTGCCACTGGTATTGACATTCTTGCTGGCCATGGAGGCATACACAACTGTAAGTCTAGCTGCAACATTACATTTTCTGACAAGCCCAGGTCCTGGACATCTTTGTCCCCCTCACTGGACGTATGGGGAAAGACGCGCCAGTCGAGCACATCATAGCCTCCATCACCGCTGGCTCCACTCTCATGTTCTTCCCCATCGCCATTCCACTCTTCCACCGCTTGACACGTCGCACGCAGCGATATATGCTGGCCGCCTTAGTGGTCGTCATATACCTTGTTATTGCCGTCTTCATCTCTCCATGGTGGTCGGCATTCGATGCGGAACACCCTAAGCGCATGGCCATTCAATACCTCTACAATCACACTTCCGGCGAATCTACGGGGCACTTTGCATTCATGGACTCTGCTGATTCCTTCCTGTTCGTTGAGGAGTTCCAGGAGGCTTTGACACCGGGTACCGTGATCGAGCCGCTCGTCGTCAACGACAGCGTCCTCGACTGGGACACTCTTTACCCAGTCTCTTCTTTCCTTGAGACGTATCGCTTCCGTCTACCTGATGTACCGTTTGAGTGGCCTGACATGCCGACTGAAGCCACTCGAACTACGGTAGAAGGGGGCGAGCGGATCCACCTCAAGATGAACCACTCCGGCTTGGTCTGGCCTGCAATCGCATTTGAAGCCGAACTCGCGGACTGGAGCTTCGAGTTTGACCCACCTTCCGGCAGGAAATGGCATCACATCAAAGCTGCATCAAGCGTGAAGGAGCACATCATGGAGCTTGAGCTTACAGTCAAAGCACAGCCGGATGAGAAGATCCAAATACACTGGCTTGGTCTTGGTGAGTTCAAACCGATCTTTGTAGGCTGACAACGCGCAGATCTCAACCAGATGGTGCCCGGCACGGCAGCGCGGCGCGGGCCAGACATGCCTGCCACCAAGTGGCTCACCAAGATGGATACCTGGGCTGTCGAACGATTCCGCGGCAGCCTTGACATCCTGAAGAGCGGCGTAGTGTGCGGCGTCATCGAGCTGTAAAGGTTCATGCCTTTTACGCATCGTACAGTAGCATTTAGATGTAGAATGCATCCATCTGCCCTTCCACCCCCAAGATATTACAAACGCTGGGTGTAGCTCAGGAACTCTTCATCTTCTGCGTCTTCCTATGCTCCATGTCAGAAGCCGAGACTAGAGGCCCTCGGCCGTAGCCCATGCTTCATATTGCTTCTTACGCTCCTGGCTCACATTCTTCCAGTGCTGAGCGACGTCAGCGCCGCTATGCTGCGCAGACCTACCTGCTTCTCCTCATCGCTCATGGCATTCCACATTGCCGACACTTTCGTAGTGAGAACAGTGTTCTTTTCCATGCCCGGAAGTCCCTGTAGCTCTGGCGAGTCCTTCAGCTCTTTTCGCTTTTCAGAAAGGAATGTGAAGAAGGACGATGTGGGCTTTCCCGGATTTCCTGGGCGATCGCGGATTTCCTTCTTCCAGGCGCTCTTGCCTTTGGGGTAGTGAAGCTTCCTGCCCAAGTAATCCTCGATCCGGTTTCGCTCCTGCTGTGTATAGCTGTTGAACCACTTCGTGTACGCCTTCTCGTACTCTTCCTTCAACCCTTGAGCTTCCTTCTCGTACACCGCCTTGTCGGACAGCGTAGACCACACTCTACCAGCCTCAGTAGCAGCAGCCGTGACGTCAAGCTTGCCGTTCTCCCTCTTGAACTCATGCGCGTGGTCCTTGTAGAACTGGATGAAGAAGAGTGTGTAGGGTGTCTTCGGTCCCTTGGGGGGAAGAGTGAGATCGGCTGATGTAAGTTGATGCTGGGTTTCGAGCTCATTCTCCCAGCTGGCAGCAACTCGACAGAGATTGCTAGCTCGGTGAGTCCACCAGATCACTTACACGGGAGTTCTGGGAGCGGAACCGGTGTCCAAAGGGATAGCGCGTGAGCAAAGCGGAGATGGCGTGAAGTACGGTATCAGCAATGATCGTATCGAAGTGCCGCTAAAACTCACCAGGCAGCTCCTTCTTACCCTTCTCTGCGGTGGAAGATTGGGAAGATTTGGAGGTAGGACTTTTCTTTCCTCTAGCCCTCAAGGACTTGGGCGTCGGGCTCGTCGAGTATGGCTCTCGTAGCGGAGTGCGGATGCTGATTGCACGTTGCGACACGACGCTCGAGGGGGCGAGGGAAGCAACGCGTACCAACGAGCGTGCGACCACGCTCGACCGGAGCAGAAAGAGACTCATGTTGGATGGATGTTGCAAGCAGACGTTGCGCAACAAAGATAGATAGGAAGGACGAACGATAGCGAGGGCGAGGGGATTAATGAGAGGTTTGTTGATGCCTGCATGACGCAAATAGCTGCCCAATGCGGCAATTTTATACCTTTGTTGTGGCCATGAGGTGGTAGCACTTCGATCGATATGTGAAGTCAAATATGCATGGTATGTGATGAGGCATGCATGCACATGCAGAGTACAGTGCCATGCCATGGAAGGGTCTGGCTGAGGGACGCAACTTCTGTGGATAGAGGAGATAAGTGGAGACACTCCAGGCTGACAGTGAGGATTAAGTGATGAGCTCTGATTCCGCATCAACAAGCCGACCTGTGTGCGGCGGCATGGGTAACGAGCACGACCACACCGGCTCTCCAGGGATTGCAGTGGTGTGTCTTCTCTATCGTAATGCATCAAGAACGAGAACGGCAGGTTGATCCATTGTGTGATTAGGTCACATGCAGTCTGCCTTCATTGAACGAGCAACAGGCTGTGCGGTCGACTTGATGCCACCACTCTTAAGTATCTGATGTAAGTCTTTGGTGGCAGGTTCAGCAGAATGAGAAATCAGTAACCGCTGCCGATAAGACGGAGTCGCGCTGAACGCACTGCTCGTGAGCCTTGCACTGAACAGAAGACCAGCCCGTGCACGCATGCCGCGAGAGCGCAATATGATATCCAAAAGTAGGGTGCGGCTGCTTAGAGTCTCGATCAACGACCTGTACTTTGCCCATTGATCATCCCTTTGAGTGGTATGCTTACATGCAATATGCAATGCTTATGCGACCAAATCCCAGAGAAACCATATGGTCACTCTCAAAAGGCTACTCGTCGTCCTGCTTGAGTTTGGCCCATGCCTCTTCCTTCTTCCTATTCCTCTCCTTGCTCTTCTCGCGGTTCGCCTGCGTCCGCTCAATACGCTACAGTAAGCAACACACTCACACCTCGCACTAACCTCTCTTCGCAGACACTCGTTCAGCAGAAGCTTCTCATCGTTGCACCCTCCAATGTACTTGTACCACAACCCCTTGGCATGGCACTGCTCGAGCGCAGCAATCAGCTCGGCGCACGCTGTGGTCAGCTCCGCCGGGTCCCTCAACACACCTGCTTGCCGTGACGGTACTCCCAATGGCGCGTGCATGGCTGGAGTTTGTAGGCAAGTCGAAAGTACAATGCCAATGCTGCAGGTCGCTAGTTGTACGTCTTTCGTCTTGTAGCCAGAGGTCCGTGATGAGCCGGCAATCAGGCACGGCCATGTTCAGTGGCGAGCGCTGAGATTTCAAAGACGCCGATGTTTCTTTTCCATGCTGTTCTTCAACGTCCACATCACCTTGACTGCAACATGTCGACTGCTGCAGCTCGATCACTGCTTCGCCTGCCTATCGCACGCAGCGCCCGTGCGTACTCGCGTGCAATTGCAACCCCTCGGTTTGTTAGCCCGCGCGCACCAGCTCCGTATGTCTCTGCGTTGAGGTGGTCATCATCGTCCTCTTCATCCTCTTCAGCGTCGTCCTCGCCTGGTCCATCGACACCAGCCTCCTCAGAACCATCTTCGCCTGCACTGGAGGCGCCAGCTGAGGAAGGTGCGAAGCCTCAACAGATCGGCAAGATCGAACCCCGACTAGCTATGACGTTCACATGTACTGCCGGCGCTGAGAAGGGTAATCCTACCTGCGGGCATAGGTCAACTCATGAGTTCAACAAGCGGTCATACGAAAAGGGCATTGTTATCATTCAGTGCCCAGAATGCAAGGCTCGGCATCTGATCGCCGATCACTTGGGATGGTTCAAGGTCAGTTACTGACCAAGTCAAAGCTAACGGGCAGGAAGTGACAGAGGATGGGAAGCACAAGACCGTAGAGGACCTCATGCGGGCAAAGGGGGAGGACGTGAAGAAGGGTCGTATGACTATGGACGGGAGCATCGAATACGCGCCGGAGTGAAGTCGGACACATTGTGCACTATCACACTCCATAGGGGCAGCACAGCACTTCTAGCATCGTACAAGTACAACATAAGTTACAACGCAAGTTTATATCTCCATGCTGCCATGAATGGCTGCCCAGCTCATGCAGACGACGTTATTGAATCTGCGAAGGCTTTGCGTACTGCCGACGTCAGTCCTGTGAGTTTCTTTATGACTCACCTCGCTTGACGAAGCCATGGAAGTCTCGGTCGTCATTCAGTCGCAGTACCAACGCCGGCATAGTTGGCAAATGAGGATCGCATTGCGGCACCTTGTACTGTTGCGCGACATCAATGACAAAAGAGAACTCCCGTTCCGGCGCCTTGGGATCAATGAGTGTAAAGATAAAGAGCAGCCGATTCTCTGCCGCCGTCAGCACACTCCAATTCGCAATGACATACCTCCTACACCGGTGATGCTGAGACCCAACGCCTTCTGGTACACCTCCAACTCGGCATCATCCCTTTCCTTCATCTCCGCCAGTATCCGCACTTGCCGCTCCTTGTTTGCACGTTCCGTGCGCAGCTCCTTGCGCACTGCCTCCAGCTCACTGTCGAGCGAGCTGTTCTGAGCAACGACCTTGCCAAGCGCCGCTTTCAGTCGTTGCACTGATTCCTGCAACTCGGCCACAATGCGCCGCTCGCTCTCAATAGCTGTACTGTGTCAGTCTCACTCGCCCATATGAACATAGGTCGACGTACTCGCAAGCATGTCCCGCTCGCGCTGATGCTCGATCAGGATCTGTCGTTCACACTCCTCCTTGGCAGCGTCCAGCCGCAATGTCTCATCACGATGCCTCTCTGTCGACTGCGCGATCGCCTCCTTTTCTCGTCCCACGAAGCTATCGATCTACTCGTCAGCCTGAGTGGTACCTTCCGACAAGCATCACTCACTTCCTTCACGAAGGTGTCGACGGTATTCCTGAATGCGTCCCATCCCAGATCAATCTTCAAGTCATGCGTTGCGAGATCTTGCAGCGACACTGATGGCGGCTCATGAGGCCTGAGGTAGACCATCACAGGCTCTGGCGGCGCAGAGGCGGTCATTGTTGGAGAGTGTTGGCAGAGGTGTAGATCGAGCAGCAGACAACATGATTGTTTGGCTCGAGGTCAGGCGCGTAAAGACTTGCCACCGTGGGAGGGCTGCCGTTAACGACGGACGCAAATTCAGTAGCTTTCCATATTACATAAGCACCAGCCATTATGATGTTCATTAGGCCGTGTCCCTGAAATTCCCCTTCCCGGGTGTCGCGACTGACTTCGTTAGCGACAACAAACATCGACCTTTCCAATCCACCCATCCAGTTCATAGCCATCTCCCATCTCCTTGATCCTTCAATCCTAGCTCTGCCAGTTTGCCAACGCTATCACTACTCTATCCCTCCCACTCTTTCGACTCTCGTCCCCAGTGCCATGTTTGCGAGGGTTCTGAAGTCGGCTCAGAACCAGTCGGCACCCTCGTCTCCGGCATCCACTCCCAGCAAACGTGACAACAACACCGCCTCTGCCATGCCCAGCTCCAACGCTGCTTACGGAGGGCCTCCCACCCCCTCCAAGCGGGGGTCTGACCGCTCTGCTGCAAAGGAGAACGCAGCACCTGCTGTTGCTGCTGGCGACCGCTCAAGCTACCTCTCGTTCCTGTGGGACAACAACAAAGCTATCGGCGGTGCTGCTGCGGCAAGAGGCAACAGCGCTCAGCAATACGATGAGGATGTCCGCATGCACACGTACAAGGGAGCACCTCCCAGGGCTCAAGACTACCACTACGTTCAGCCAGCGCAGGTCGGCCACTTGGCTGTTCCTGGTGCTGCCGCTGCGCAGAGGTATGAAGAGGACATTCGCATGCGCACGAGCAAGGCCGAAACCGCTCACAAGGAGCGCACCCTTGCCCCTTGGGAGAGGGAGCTGGTTGCGTCTCCAGAGGTCAAGCGCCAAGCCACTGTTGCTCAGATTTGTAAGCCACGATGATCCGACTTGAGGCTGACTTGACAAGACTTCCTAGACTACTACTTCGATCTCCTGGGGTACATCTCGGACCGCAGGCGGCGCTACGACACATTCAAGAAGGACACTGCTGCTCGCAATGTTACTGGAGCAGACTATGCACGCGAGCTGCAGAGCTACAATGGCCGCGAACGTGTCATTCTGCGCAAGCGTCGCACCAAGCTCCGCCTCGATCAGTTCCACATCATCGCGCAGGTCGGCCAGGGTGGTTACGGCTCTGTCTACCTCGCACGCAAGAAGGACACGAACGAGGTGTGTGCGCTCAAGAAGATGCGCAAGGGAACACTGGCAAAGATGGACGAGGTCAAGCACGTGCTTGTTGAGCGCGATATTCTTACAGCCGTCAAGACACCGTGGCTCGTGCGCCTGCTCTACGCCTTCCAGGACCCACAGCACGTCTACCTCGCAATGGAGTTCGTCCCCGGCGGCGACTTCCGCACGCTGCTGAACAACTCTGGCGTCCTCAAGGAGGAGCACGCACGATTCTACGCCGCAGAGATGTTCATGGGCCTCAATGAGCTTCACAAGCTCGGCTACATTCACCGTGACCTGAAGCCAGAGAACTTCCTCGTCGATGGAACAGGACACGTCAAGCTCACTGACTTTGGCCTCGCCACGGGTGCGCTCAACCCCGCCAAGATCGAGGAGATGAAGCAGAAGCTCGACCAGGTGTCGGACGATGCTCTCGTGTTCCGCAGCACACTGGAGCGACGCACCATCTACCGTTCCATCCGCATGGCTGAGCCACGTTACGCCGACTCCGTCGTCGGCTCGCCAGACTACATGCCTCCCGAGGTTCTGCGGGGCAAGACGTACTCTTTCAGCGCAGACTACTGGTCCCTCGGGTGCATCCTCTTCGAGTTTCTTTGCGGTTTCCCTCCATTCTCGGGCCAGACGCCAGAGGAAACGTGGGCGAACCTCAAGAATTGGCAGCGCGTCCTCCGTCGTCCAGTGTATGACCGCCCCGAGGACCTTATATTCAACCTTACCGACGTGGCCTGGGATGCTGTGACACGGTAAGTACAGCGCTCCATGAGACACCGACATCGTGCTGACAGACAGCCTCATCGCCGGGCCAAAGGAGCGTATTGCTTCTCTTGAGGAGGTGCAAGCCCTGCCATTTTTCTCTGGCATACCCTTCGCCCACCTCCGCTCGCAGCCGGCGCCATTCGTTCCCGTGCTCGACGGCGAGACGGACGTTGGCTACTTTGACAGCTTCAGCTCGCCAGAGGACATGGCCAAGTACGCCGAAGTCTTCAAGAAGCAGCGCGATGTCGAGGCAGTGCAGGAGACTGGTCAGGGCGACAGGAAGCAGTGGATCGGCTTCACGTTCGGTCGCAACGTCGCGCAGCAGGTCAGCGGCCCGCGTCTGCGCAATGTCGACGACCCGCTGGCTGTCATGTTCTAGTTTTGCATTTGCAGTTTTCGGCTCTTGTATACCTTTTGATGATAATGACGTTGTCTCCTACCTTGAGCAAGTAGTCGGACTCGCCCTACTCGGCATTGAGACAATGCCATCGATGTGACTCACCATGGTCATCGAGTTGTGTCATCGGCCACCCCCGACTGGTGTTGTCTCGGCAATTGAACCCGTTTGACCGATCGACATGTCGAAATTTCGAGTTGTGCATGTGGTGACACTTAGTACTAGCACTCAGACCGACCATGCATATGTCACCATTCTTGCACTTGACATCGTACTGCTCTCCTCATTCTCAATGACAGCCTCAAGCATTACGATCAGGCGCGAAACAGCGACTGATGAAGCGACGATCGACGAGCTCGCCCGCGTCCTCACCGCAGGCTTTGGACCGGGGTACCTCACCGATGTCATCGTAAACGGCGACCTCGATCTCTTGCAGGCGCGGATGCGCATGCGCATCTATGAGGGGATCATGGACTTGGAGGTCTACTCGGCTGGCGTGAACGGCCAGGAGCGCGGTGCTGTCCTGATTGTCGCGAAGCCGAGGTTGCTGTGGGGTGAGACGTGAGTCAGACTTGAGCGCGACCGTGCCAGAACACGACATAAGTGTGCACACCTTGATGGAGCGTTCTTTCTTGGCCAGCCACTCATACCAGACCAAACGCAAAGAACAAGTACACCGAGATTACAGACAAACTCCAGGCGGACAGGCCACACCTCGCCGAAGCGAGCAAGAAGGTGCGCTCTCACTGCTGACTCTGAAACTGATCTCTAGCTGGGAGAAGCCTTCCATGCCCTCGAGGAGCGCGCCTGGGGACCGGACACGACCCGTCCATACTACTACGTGACGTACCTCTCGACTGCGCCAGAAGCGCAGCGTAATGGTCTGGGAAGTGCACTTATCCGCTCTATCGTGGGCCGGGGCAAGGCTGAGGGCGTGGATACTGTGCTGTTGACGCAGAATGAGGAGAACGTGAGTCTGAGGTGCTGTACGAGAAGCAGAAGAAGCAGGAGTCGGAGAGCTGACCCCAGGTTGCATACTACACCAAACTTGGGTTCCGGGATGTTGGAAAGTCGCAGTTCAATCTCAGAGGAACAGACTGCTGCATATGGGCCATGTCTACTGCCGATGCATGATGGGTGCGTCACAGAGTTATGCAAGGTGTTTGGCAAAGCGATAGGTGGAAGCTGTCGCCCTGGATCAACAATACAAAGTAGGCTGCATCGCTGCGACAGACTACAGTCGGTATTGATGTGGTACTGCGTCCATGTCTCACAGCAGCACCCCTTACGTCCCCGCCAGAGCCCGCCGCCATCCCTCGCCCTCGTTCATGAGCACACGACCGACCTCGCCTATCTCCATGCCGAGCGCGAGACGTCTCTCATCCGCAGGCTTGTAGTGGTCCGGCGCTGCTGTGATCGCGTGGCTAGCGAGTAGTGAGCCACGCACAAGTGCAAGCTCCGCATCGCTCAGCAGCTCGCCGAGCTCAAGCGTGCGCGTGAGGGCGTCATGGTCGGCACGCACAGCCCGCCATGACACCTCGGGCACGCCCTCGCGCTTCACGCAGCGCACCAGCGCAGCGAGCAGTCGCTTCTGCTGGGCACTGCAGTGCTTGATGAACAGAGCTGCCGGTGAGCTCGACATGGCGTGCAGCACTGCCACCATATCGCGCGCGGTGACCTGCTTGCCATTCGCAAGCTCCACTGCGCGCCTACATGCGTCTAGGACGCGGCGCGCATCACCGTTGGTACCTGCCATCTTTGTGGCTGCGAGGGCGATAGCGTCCGGCGCGAGGACGTTGTGGTCTGCCGTGGATAGGGGGTGTGGCACTAGGCGTGACTGGACGATCTGTATGAGCGACGTGCGGTCGTATGGCTGGAAGAGGAGGGTTTGCAGTCCAAGGCGTGACTTGATCTTGGCCGCAAGGTGCTGAGGTAGGTCCATGCGATTTGCGATGGCGACGACGTAGAGCTGCGAGTCGCGCATGCGAGGCCAGTTGAAGAAGTTGTACACTACGTCCTGCTTCGCCGTCAGAAGCTGGTCGAGTTCGTCCATGAGTACGACGCTGGAGTCAGGAAAGGAATCTCAAAGCATCGCTCGCCATGACGATTGGAGATACTTACAAAGTGTGCCCTCGAGGACCTCGAGCACCACCGCCTTTCCGACTGAAGTGATTCTCCAGCCCTCGCAAGGCAGTCTTCGCGCTTGTCCCCGCCTGGCCTGATATGGCCTCCCACAATACACTGTACGCATGTTGCGGCGATGGGATCTTCAGACCATTGATCTCGACGTACGAGAAGGGAGCAAGCTCCTGATCGTCAGTTTTGGGAGCTTAGTCTCAGCACCCACCCCGTCCTCAGCTTTGCGCTTCAGCTCCTTCACCACAGCATGTACCGTCGCAGTCTTGCCTGTGCCAGGAACACCAGCGATATCTGAAGTTAGTACCATGTGCAATGTATCCTCAAGTAACCATGACTCACACAGGCACCCCCCTCCGCCACTCTCCACGCCCTCCTCGACTCTCGAGAGCACATCGATGAACTCCTCTTCCCTGCACGGAAGTGACTCCGGCGTCGCACCAACATGCAGTAGCCGCAATGCGCGCTCGTAGGGATCGGCAGGTAGTGACTCGATAGCGACCGTCGGAGGCAGGCGCGACGCCGACGCCGAAGGATGCAGCTTGCGTTTCCGAGGCGTGCTAGTAGTCACGACACCATTGACCTTGGGTTTGTTCTTGCTGCCTTTCGGTCGTCCCCTACCCCGCTTGACTGGCTTTTCCGTCGTTACCCGTCTCCTCTTTCGCTGCTGCACCACCTCTGCTCCTTCTTCGTCCCCCTCCTTGACCTCCACGAACTCGGCTTCGCTCCCGCTATCGTCTGATCCGTCCTCCTCCTCCTCTTCTTCATCCTCACTCTCAGGCGGCTCCCCAACCTGCCACCCCTGCCCGGCTCGGCCGCGGCCCTTCCATTCGTCCACGTCTACATCCCACACCCGACCACCACGAGCATGCTTATCGCACGCCCGTGAGCACCAATACACGCCTGCAGGTGCTGGCTTAACATATCCCTTCCATTGGGTCTTGCGCTCCTCCTCTGGAAACTGCTCGAGGTACACCTCACGAGAGTATATCGGCACGGTCTTGAGCAACAGCCCTAGTGGTACCTCAGAGGTGACGGCGCGTGTTGCCGATGCGGCGAGGAGAACCTCGTTCTGGTGTCAACTGTGGGCTGATCTCCATCAGACAGAGCGATAGCTTACTCTTGCGCACGAGCTGCTGCGACTGCCCGAGCTGACACAGCACTCACCTCTGCAAGCTGCAAGTTCCTCATCACAGAGGGCAGATCCGCACGCCGAAAAAACCAATGCACAGTAGCCATGCGTTGCCGTCCAGCTCCATTCTCGTTCTGGTCCTCATCCTCATCCTCATCGTCGTCCTCGTCCGCATCCTCCTCATACAGCGCAGTAAGCATGCCTATACCCTCGTTTCCGCCTTCGAGTGCGACTACAACACCATCGCCGACAGCAAAGCGCGACTCCTCTCGCCGCCGGGTGCGTGCAAAGGACGTGTAGTACACCCTGTTGGATGAGGATGAGGCCGCCGCCTGAGCCGAGGAGGACGACGGACCGCCCGCAGTCCGAGGGGCACTTGTCCACTCGTACGTCGCGTCCAGAGGCACACGGGCTGCCGTGGGCGTGAATACCGCACTGGAGCGGGTAGACCGGCGCGGCGTTACGACCATGCTGGTGGTAGTAGGTGTGCTTGACAGGAAAGCGTGAGTGACAACAAAGTCAAACGCGCGAACATTACCTGCTCAGCCAGGCACGGGCGAACGCGATGTAATGCTCGGCGGTCACCATCTGCCTCCTGCAATCTCTTCTCCGTGCCCAAAGCTTTATGCATCTCTACACGCTTCGCAGCCGTCTCCGCCCCTCGCATAAGCGCATCTGATGTGTACGTGCGTTGGACACTGCCGATCGAAAGTGAGCGATGCACCATACTGTCCTCGACATATACGGCAGCTGTCCGGAACTAATCACTCGCGCTCACCTCACTCTCACCATACCCACAGCTCACTCCGCTCTAATCAATCACATGCATTGTCAGCAGCCATACGGCGCACTACATCCATGCTCTGGGTATCTGTGAGGACTGCTGCTCCTCTCTACTTAGCTATACTGCGACTCGAACTTGTCTGTTGTGAATGGCTTGTGTTTTCTTCTTCTACTTCTCGCTTGTTACTTTCGAACGTACACCTGCGCCATGTTTGCGCGCAGTTGGCAAACTACGGAATGATGAGGGAACACACACAGTCTTGACTCTATAGGGCCGGTTACAGGAACTGTCGTTAGCCTGCTTCAAGCGATTCGCGTACGCGAGCAGACGCGACGCCCTATGGGCAAGCGCGCTGCTCCACAACACCACACTCACGTAGTCTGGGGGCCGGCGAGACACCAGCGGCTCGCCCGCACGCGGAGCTGGGTCGAACTGCAGGAAGGTGTACTTGAGCGCGTCGTCGACCTCGAGAATCGCTGCCTGGTTGCCACAGCGGTAGCAGTAGTTGGGTGCGGAGAAAATGGTGACAACGTTTCGCTCCTGAGACCACGAGAAGCCCTCCATCACCAACTGATGTGCACGCGCAACGAGCGTCAGCCCGTTGTTGTGGTTGAAGGCCTCGGAGATGTCCTGTCCGAAAGTGTAACCTGCTCCACGAGGAGAGATACCCCAGCCGCACCGGTCATCGGGGTCTGACCAGAGCAGGTCACACATCGGGCCCTCGTGCGGCACCTCCTGGATGCGGTCGATGGAGCGGATGTGGTCGAGTGTGTCGATAGATGGGGAGAGACCACCGTGCAGACAGAAGATCTGATTGTCGATGAGGGCCGTAAGAGGCAGGTAGTCGAAGAGGTCGGTGAAGAACTTCCACACGTTTGCGTTGCCGTACTTCCTCAGACATTCGTCGTAGAAGCCGTACACCTGGGTGATCTGGCGGGATTCGTGGTTGCCACGCAGGATGGTCACACGGTCGCGGTACCGCAACTTGAGCGCGACGAGGAGCGTGACAGTCTCAACGGAGTAGTAGCCACGGTCAACGTAGTCGCCCATGAAGAGGTAGTTTGTGTCTGGCGAGTTGCCGCCAATCCGGAAGAGCTCGGACAGGTCGTGCTGCGAAGGTGATTAGTCAAGTTGCCAACCTCTTAGCAAGCAGCGAATGACTTACGAACTGGCCGTGGATGTCTCCACAGACTGTCACCGGGCACTTGACTGGCTGAACATTGGATTCCTCCATCAGCACCTCGCGAGCCTGATGTCAGCTATTGCTCTGAAGGACCCAATACCGAGCAGAGATAGATATCAGGTAGTGAGGGGAGGAAGGTGGTGCTGTTGCAGAGACGAAATTCCTGGCCCCAAGATGGCAGATGTCAAAGCAGTACCACACCAACAGCATTCACAGCCACTCGTCTGCGTACAGCAGCCTGAGGTGCACCAAACCTCACGGTTCAGATGCCTGCTGAGCGATCATATCGCTCTCCGTCCCCGCCGCTCCACCTTCACGTCCCTTGCCACCATATCTGCTCTCCTTTCCACCAACCTTGTCACAGAGCTTCTTGACCTCAGTCTCGCTCAATGGCTTGCATTGCATGAGCTGGGCGATCCATCCGTCGACCTCGTCTGACATGTTTGCGATCGTTAAGTCGAGTAGCTGGCGAGTGCCAAGTTTGAGCGCGTGTCTGTCTTGTTGACTTTTGCGGGTTTTCTGATACGTTCAATGACCGTGCAGGGCCAAGTAGGGTTCAATTGTACACTGGTCGTCGTCTAACGGGCGCTGATGATGTTTATGTGGGTTGTTGTTGATGTTGAAAGAGATGGATAAGGTGAACGAAGTACTATCCTCTTGAGCTCGCTCGATGACTTGCGCTCACTGTGCGTGCTGGCGCGTGGTGATGGGGAAGGGTGGGTGAGGGGCAGGATTTGCTTCCGTCCCTCGTTCTCCACAAAACATGCACCAGGACTGTAGTACGGAATCAAAATCTTCACGCGCCATCATTGACGACATGGCTGAGTGCAATCGATCGACGAGTCGAAGCTGGCGTCGTTCGATTGCTCCACGCGCGGTATGATCGCTCCTTGCGATCCTTGCATGTGGCTCATTGTCACACGACATTCCAGACATATGCATACAAGTCGTGCTGGCATCTTCTACAGCAGTACAGACGAGATGATTGCTCTATTGAGAGCGTTTCTAGACGGACATAGAGAGAGGGGAGCGATGCCCCGCTTACTCAGCAGCAGTAGCAGCGGCAGCAGGGGGAGGTTTGGCAGGGGTGGCACCAGAACCAGGCTGAGGAGCAGCAGCTCCGCCACGCCCACGGCCCCGACCCCGGCCTCCACGGCCGCGCGCAGAGCCGCCACGAGCAGCGTCTGGTTGTCCGCCAGCGTTGTTGTGGTGATGGTTGTTAGGATGAGGGTGGGGGTTGGCATGCTGTTTGCCACTGTGAGGGTTGCCGTGGTGTCCTCCGCGTCCGCGAGGGGCATGGCCACCACGAGCAGCGACGCCAGCAACGGGGCCGTTGACATGACCATTCTGAGGCAAGCTCCTAGCAAGCTGGGTGGGCGACACGGGCCTCACGCTCGGCAGCTTAGCAGTGAACTGCCTAGGTTGCTGCTGGCCTCCCAAGAGGGCGGATTGCAGCTTGTCCTGGTGAGACAGTTTGGCCATCTGCGCGGTGGGCGGATGCACGCCCTTGGCCGCACCTCCGTAGTTGAGAGGGCCGGAAGGTTGTTGGGCCCCGCCGTGCCGGCGAGGGTTTTGTGCGACCTGCACTGCGTTCCTGCCTGGCATGGCGGGACGGTAGTTCTGCGGAGCGACAGCAGGGCGCGGTCCAAGCTGCGGCTTGAAAGGTGCCTTGGTGCCCACAGCTTGAGGTGCGTTCTGCGGGCGCACAACGAACTGTGGCCGAGTAAGGTTGAGGCATGCGGAGAATGGCACGGTCGAGCCCCTGTAGTCCGAGCAGCGGCCGCCCAGTGTCTCGCCTCCCATGAAGGGCACGTCCCATACGACATCGATTTCGCGGGTTCCAAGCCCGACGACAACACCGTTCATAGCAAGAGGCACGCCGGCAGCTGCACCGTCCTGAACCATGATGACACGGTCGCCGAGCATGAAGCGCTGTCCCTGCAGGCGGTAGATGGCGTGTGATGGCTTCAGCACAGCGTGGCGGGGGATGCCCTGCAGCTTTGCGCGCTTGATGTGATCCATGGTCTTGTTTTGGCGGAAGTGGTCGGCCAGATGCTCGAGCTGCTGAACACATTCCTTCTCGAGCTGCTCGGCGAACAAGGACACAGGCTCCAAGTCGGCGACGCCAGCGTCAACGAGCCACTTCTTCATGCTCTTGATGACTGCGTCTGGGTCCTCGGCCGAAGGGCAGAGCTCCCTAGAGGTGACGATGTCGTGGCCGCGCTTGTCGAGGTTCTGGAATACCTCGGGGAATGCAGCTTTGTACTTTTCCAGGACATGCACGCACTTCTCGGAAAACTCCCAGCCCCTGTCGTTCTTGCGCGAGTAACCGAGCACCTTAAGGCCCTTGGACTCGAACTTGATAGCAAGACCAATATTGGCCTTGCCGTTCTTCAGCTGGACCATGAGCGTCGATGTGATGCGTGACAGCGCGAGGTTGCTGATACCGAGCCGCTTCGCGACATGGAAGGACGAGTGGTAGACCGCCGAAGGGCGGTGCAGAGCACATCGTGTGAAGTCGTGCATCTCCCGAGCCTCATCCTGGAAGTACGCAACGCCAATGTCCAATGTATTGTCGTGCGTCGCCAAAACTCGCGCAGCCGTACCGTATGCCAGCTGTCCGAGGAAGATGACTTTCTCACCCTTCGGGAACTCCCTCTCGAGGGGCGGAGCATCCTTCTCGATGTAACGCTCGTCTTCGAATGTCACCTGATTGACGAGCATCTGGACTGCCTGTGTGATCTCCTTGTCCTCCTCCTCGTAGTCCTTGATGAGCGAGCCATCGTCGAGGCGCTTCAGGCCCTTGAGTGGGCGAATGTGGATCACAACTTCAACATCACCGATGATGACACCGAGGTGCTTCGAGTAGTGGCGCTCGATACGGTCGGCCTCCTTCTTCCACTTCTCAGCAGCCCAGCCGTCGTGCGCCTTGGACACGATCTTGGTGCCCTTACCGACCTGTTGGAGCTCGTACCTGTGGTGGTAGTCCGAGACTGCCGCGACGAGACCCTCGTGCAGGTATGGCCAATGGTGGAAGGTACGTTGCCCAAGCATGGCCTTGGCGACAGCTTCGGCGTTGCCCTTGTCATGCTTCGTGGTGATGGTGATGATCATGGACTGGTTGCGGCTGTCCTGCTGGAAGACGCTTACACCGTGATACGCGAGCGAGCCCGTGAAGGGGAGAGTGTGGAGCGACGGGAAGCCTGCCAGGGCCGATACACCTAGGTGTACACCGTCGATGAGGCCAAGCTGCAGCTCGGCTCCGTTACCCAGTGTAGGCAGATGGAACTCATTGACCTTCGCATGGGATGCCACGAGATCAGGGAAGAAGCCTGGAAGCGACGAGGGATAGCGGCTGTGCTCGTCCGCATCGTAGATGAACTCTGTAGCGAGCTCACCCGATGTGTTGCGTTTGCGCTCCTCGGGTGTCAAACGTTGGTCGCGAGCGTGCATAGCCTTCAGTAGGCGCTCCTCATCGATGAAAGGGATCTTGACCACAGCTTCCCAATCCATCTTCTTGCCGTTCAAGTCAAGCTCGAATGTCCTGGGATAGAAGTCGTAGATTGGCGACGTTTCGTCGTTCATAAGGTCTCTATATGCCTCAGGCACATGCTCTTGACTGTCGGCAGGCAGCACACCCATAAGCTGCTGGAAGGGAAGGAACGGCTTGCCAAGCTTGAGGTCGAACTTCATGTTGGCAATACCCTTGAGATCGGAGATCATAGGCGCATAGTGGTAGTCGTAGAACCAGCCCCACGAAGGCACACCCTTGTAGTAGTAGTTGAGGACCCATTGCAGGCCTTCCACGTAGCGATGGATGATAGGATACAGCTCCTTGGGCTCGTCGTAGTTGATTTCGAGCTTCTCCTTGTAGTACTTGCGTTTGTGCTCCACCAGCTTCTGATTGAGGGTCTCCTCGAACGACTCCCCAACGTCCTCGAGCTCGTTGTCCACGACCTTAGCCTTGCTATAGCGATCCAGAACTCGTGCAATGGCAGCCTTGCTCTCTAGGTCCTCTTCTGATTCCCAACCTTCTTCGTCCTCGCCGTCATCATCCTCATGAGCCTCCTCTGCGCCGTCCGCAGCAGGCACATCGAAGCTCAGAGTAATGAGGGACTGTCCGTACTCGTCGACGTCGTCCCACGTGCAGATGATATGAAGACTGTCAGCCAGCTCCTGCACGAAGCGGCGATCGCGAGCAGGCAGAGTGTTCACGATGGTCAAGCGGTCGGAAGCCGACGGCTTCGACGCGTGCTTGTTGACAAAGTCCTTGACCTGCTGCAGTATCTTTGCTTGATCCTTAGTGATCACGAGCTTTCCGCGCTTGCGCGCCTTCTCGATGGCCACGACCTCCTTCTCCTGCCGGCCGCGGAACCACTTCTCGTTGGCAAATGACTCGGCAAACTTCTCCTTCTCATACTCTGCCAATTTGTCCAGCATTGTCTGCAGACGACCCATGTGAATGGTGCCGTGCTCGTTCAAATAACCACCAGCGGTGGGCAACATGTTCTTGTAGATGGTCCAGAGGTGATCGAAGGCGCCCTCGTTGATGTGAAGGCCGGGAAGGTGTGGCAAGAAGTCATTGCCGACGAAGAAGGCCATCAAGATGAAGTCATCGATGATGCGTTCCAGATCGAAGCCAAATGGTAGTGTGTCATGTAGTTCTTGAAATTCGAGGTCTAAGTACTCGCGAAGGATGGACAGGTGTAGGAGGAACATGTTCGCCTGAGCCAGTCTTACAAGGTCAGCGGAAGCTTTGTGGATATAACGCACGTTTGGTTCTTCTTGACCTTGCGGCCAAAGGTGACCTCCTCACGTAGAAGGCAGAAGTGTGGGTCATGGCTGAGGAGACCCAACATGACAAGGTCTGCGTCCAAGCCATACAAGCAGTGGCGTGTATTGGGGTTGTAGTCCGGCTGAGCTTTGCTCATGCGGATGAACTCCTGGATCTTGTGCTCACCCTCACCTGGGACATCGTGTCCGCTGAGGATGACCTTGACGCCCTGCCATTCGGCGTCTTCGGAGATGCGTTTCCTAACATAGTATTTCAAATGGTCTGACAACCGCGCCATAAACGGAGTCCCTGCACGTTAGCATGCTACTATGGGCGAGGGCAACCCCTTCACGCGGAACAGCAGTGAACCACGTACCTGGAGTGATACAGTTTGAGTCGAATGCCTTCTCTTCCGGCAATGTCTCTCCCTTACGCTCAGCCTCCTCGCGCTTCTCCCGAGCATCACGGGCGGTGCGGAAACGACGGGACCGCTGTTGGTTCATCTTGGCGCGCGGCGCCACTCCATCGATTGCCATGAAGAAGACCTTCTGCGGCTTGATCTTGGTGAACAGAAAGTCGATATATGCGAAAATCGCCAATATCATCTGCTCTTCTGTGATGCGGAAGTGCGGGTCGTCCTCAGACGACGCCGGATGTGAGCAGTTGTGGATGATACCGTTCATGTCGAGGTAGAGGTTGTCGAATGTCGGAATCGAGTTTGGCGTTATCAACTGAGAGGTCATGGGATACCTCTCAGAGAGCCAGCGGAAGAACTTGGGAACACCCATGTTGATGGATAGCTAGTTCTGAAGTGCTCGCGGTTGTGGTGCAGTCCAGGTAGGGTGAGTTTCGATAGCAGTGTTGGAGTTACAGAGGATGTACCGGTACACTCGTAGGATTGCCACCTGCTGGGGTATTATACTGTGCGGGGTATGACACCAGGCCAGATAACGCAATGATGATCGAGTTGCCGTGCAATGATGGCGATGCCAATGCGATGTACAGTGACGAACGGAGCAAGTGTAACTGATAGCTTCGAGGACATCACCGTCACGTACGCCAGTGCTTCTTGTCCATCCACCGCAGATCGGTTTACTTCCGCCGATCCACTTCCAGCTCCGTACTTCCTGAAGATAGTGTTTGTGAACAAAAGTCGGAACCGGACAGCAAACGATACGTCAGATGGCCGACTCGACCTCTTCTGCATCGGCAGCGGCTGAGGCAGCAGCAGCAACGCCAGGATTCGACGCATGGCGTCGCTCGCTAGCACGCTTTACTGGGTTGGGTCTAACGGAGGAGGATAAGATTGCGCTCGACAGCGAGAAGGAGCGGCAACGGCTCGAACGAGACTGGACGAAATGCGAGGAGTGGAAGGCGAAGCTGATGGAGAGGAGTACGTGCTGGCATTGGTTCAATGTACAAGTGCTGACCGACTCTACAGGTCCCATGGTCGTCTTTATGCTAAAGCACCTCAAGCTGGCTGGTTGCGAGTTTCCGAGCGGCGCGATGCAATGTCACCCCTGCGATGAGACAAGGGCAGGTGGCTTCTCGCCTGAGTATGGCATCTTGCTGTGCCAGAACCGCTTCATGAACAAGAAACACATGGAAGACACGCTGGCGCATGAACTCATCCACGCATTCGACCACTGCCGCTTCAAGGTCGACTGGCAGAATCTCCGCCACCACGCATGTACAGAAATCAGGGCCGCCAACTTGTCTGGTGACTGCCGCTTCACTCGCGAGGTCAAGAGGGGCCACTGGGCTTTCTCGGGTCAACATCAGGCTTGTGTGAAGCGAAGAGCTGTGCTTAGTGTTATGGCACACCCAAATTGCAAAAACCAGGAGCAGGCCGAGCAGGCCGTCAACGAGGTTTGGGACAGCTGCTTCAAGGACACACGACCGTTTGATGAGGTGGGTGATATCCTCAGTAGCAATGAGCTGACAGGCAGATCTACTAGGCTTGGCATAGAAACTCATATCAATTGCATTGCATGTATCTGTACTACTCACCTACCAGCATTGCCCTTGATTCTTGCATATCTATCGAAGCATCATCCACAGAGGTGTAACATTGGTGGTCGTTCGCCACGAAGCCACGCACACCAGAGGCCAGAAGTAGTCAGTAGACACAGGAGTGGCTTTCTCACTTCGGCAACAACATACGTCTTTGTCAAGACGCTGCAGCGTTTCCTGCAGCACTCGAGCCGATGCCACAGCTCATTTCTGGAAGTGAACGCTCTAGCAGCCAGCCATATCAATCATGCATCTAGGCACACAAGCAAGGCCTTGGCGATCTCATGAGTGCATGAGGCCTGCGAGCACGACGGCGCGGGCGTTATCTACCCTCTGAACCACAATCTGTCATAGCCAAGAGTGAACGGATGCACGCAGCTTGACTCAAAAGCCAGTCACGTGTGGGAGCAAGATCGCCCTAGGCCCTTTTATCGGTGTAGCGCTGCAATCTCTTGCCCACCAATATCTGGCATTATGGTTCTAACCCGAACGCGCCTTGCATTCGAATCGAGTCGACGCCGGCCGGAGCAATCCCTTTGGCTATTCATTGACTTCTGACGACCTCCATGGTCATCAGATCATCGAATCGAGACTGGCCCAGTAGTCGCCGCTTTGCTAGGCGCTGATGAGACATACTGGGCCAATCCTGCACCGGTCATGGGCCAATCTTCAACGTAGGGCAAGAACCGATAGGAAATCATCGATGGGAAAATACAACTGCTTAGATCTGGTAGCGCGTCCAGAGTGCGAGCAGTAGGGCAAGTTCGGTATGGATTGCAGTTCAATTCACAGAGCACTTCGATCCGCGCTCAAGGTGGGCAACAGCGGGAGTCGGTCATGCTCACGGGGTCGGTGAAATTTGTGCCTATAATAGGATGTCGGTCTTCATCGCGACCTCTGTCCGTGATCCGACAAAAAGTTGAATACGCCATTTGTAAGCCATCGAACATCATCGACAGTGGAGACACGTTGCCAGTACTCGACTGCAACTGAATTCTATATCTTTTTCTCAAGTGTCTCATCGCTAGCATCGCTTTTGCTTTCAGAAGCCATCTGCATCGAGAACCGCATAGTTCCAGCCCATCATCAACTGCAATGCCTTCCGACGGCCTCCCACCTGTGGCGGTCGACTTGTCTCACCACCTCTCCACCATCGCGCGCACTCGCTCGCCGTCTCCGCTGAAAGATGTCCTAGGCTACATGCGCCTTCCGGGCATGATCTCTCTTGCTGGAGGCCTTCCGCACCCCTCGTTCTTCCCCTTCCACACTCTCGGCGCGTCCGTGTACCCGCCCAACACCATCTTGGACCCCGAGCACCCGCGAGCACCCTCTGAAGCCATCGAGCTCACAGTCGGACGCGAGAAGGCAGCCGACAGCCCGTACGAGCTGGCCAATGGCCTCCAGTACTCCGGAGGTCGTGGTCTGGCACCGCTGGTTGACTTCATTCGCAGCCTGACTGCCAGACTGTGGCAGCCGGCGTACTCTGATTGGGACGTCCTCCTCAACTCCGGGTCTACGGACGCGTGGAACAAAATTCTGACTCTTTTGGTCGAGCGCGGCGATCACATCATCACCGACGCCCAGATCTACCCGTCTGCAAACGCTGCGTTTGTCCCACTAGGAGCAAAGGCTCTGCCTATCCCCGTTGATGGGCAAGGGCTTCGCCCGGACCTCCTGGAGGAGAAGCTGGCGGCCTGGGACGAGAGCCGGGGACGGCGACCGAGGCTCATGTACCTCATCCCGGTGGGACAGAACCCTCTGGGCTCCACGATGGGCAAGGCGCGGCGGCAGGCCATCTACGACGTTGCAGTCAAATACGGTGAGTGCCATCTACATCGCATGCAGAACCACCACTGACAGTTCAGACGTGATTATCATCGAGGACGACCCCTACTCGATGCTGCAGTTTGAGCCGTGGGTTGCGGGCGAGCCAACTGCGCCGCCTGCCAAGACCGACGTTGCCACCTTTGTCTCTTCCCTGTCATCCTCCTTCCTGACCCTTGATGTCGAGGGCCGTGTGATCCGTCTCGACACCTTCAGCAAAACGCTTGCGCCTGGTGCTCGTATCGGCTGGTTCACTGCCAACACGATGTTCATCGAGCACCTCCTTCGCGGAACTGAGATGCAGACTCAGCAGCCATCTGCCTTCTCAGAGATCATCCTCGGCGAGCTCTTACGCAAGTGGGGTGTCGACGGCTACCTCGAGTGGAACGCCAACCTTCGCGACCAGTACCGTGTCCGACGTGACTGGATGCTCGACGCTTTCGCCAATGAGTTCGATCTCGTCTCCGCTGAGGAGAGCGGTGTACCAGGCGCGCTCGGCATGGTTGGATACGCCAAGGGCACCAAGCTTCCTGTCATCAGCTACGTGCCGCCTGTAGGTGGTATGTTCGTCTGGGTTACAGTGTTCTACCACACACATCCGGGCTACAAGGCCTTCAGCGCTAGCAAGGCCAACGACGCTGCTGCAGTGCGCGACTTCGAGGAGATCATCTGGAAGAAACTGGTCGACGCTCGTGTTCTGCTCACCCCTGGATGGTACTACACGCCTTGGGAGGGTGGAGAGCACTCTCTGCACGAGGCGGGCTCGGGCCACTTCCGTTTCGCGTACTCATACGAGCCCAAAGACCTCATGGAGGAGGGTATCCACCGCTTCGCCAAGGTTGTCACGAGCGAATGGACCCAGGCGCTGGCTTAGAAAGGCGCGCTGACCGGTTTTCGCCTTGTGTGCCAATTCCAGCAGTGTCCATCAGCCTGTCGCACCTGTGGATATCTCGGAATTGTGTGCTCATTGCCCCTGGCAAGCCTCGCAGCAACGATCCCGGAGACGATGGTCAACTGACCTCCAACCACTCTATGCGGTATTTATATTCTGCTTGTGCTTGGCATGCAACGGGCGACATCAGACTGGCTATATGCAGACTGTCCTGCGCAGGAGTCGCGGATAGCGCGGCAACAGAGGTAGTGGGCTGCTCAGAGAAGGCTCGGGAGAAGAAGTGATGACAAGAAGCTCTATTTCGAAGGGTTTGGAGGTCCTCAGAGTCGCTCGATCACTGCTGACAATTCATCGTGGCACTGATGACTATGTGACGAGGATATCTGACCTAACAGAGGTCCCGACTCACACTGGCTGCGCGACTGTGCTGCTGGCAGTGCTAGCTCTAGGCGTTAGGCTCTTAGGTTTCCGCCTCATTCAACAACTACCACTGATAAGATTGTGGCGGCGCATCCCCCGCCCCTACACTAAAACTACTAGCATGGAGTCGCGAGAGCGCCGCCGAAGCCGCGTAGCCAATGATGACATCTTTCTCAATTGTTACTTCACTCTCGACGTCAACACCTGTGCCATAGCTTAGGCTCTAACCACCTCCAAGCGAGTGTAGGAGGCATCCAACGTCACCAGACCACTCCGGAAGGGATGGTAGTTGGTAGTGGGAGTAGTCCCAAGCATCAAGCCAGACCTACGTTGGTGCACACTAAGAGTTGTGGGACTCAAACTAATTACCGAGTATTAGCCGATGGTGGATGGACTGGTCCCACACACCGCAGTTGATCATTTGGTTGTACTCATCCACTTGGGTCTGGGGAGCGTGCGCTGATCCGCTGAAACAATGCTGCAACATGACGAACGGCAAGCATGCTTAACAAGGTGTCTGATCAGGTGGTCACGGTACTGAGGAGCGGGGATGGTTCGCCACGCTCTACTTCGACGTGGGGAAATGTGTAGCTCGGGATCGATGGAACGCGCGTTGATTTATTGGGCGTTACTTCTCATGTGGATCCCAACATGCTGCGTACTCAGGAGATGACGCGCAGCTGCAGCAACCTGGTCGCGACGCAGATGACATGGATCATCCGGGGTCTGATGAGGCTAGGACGAATGCTAAGCTTGCGGCCCACGTACTAACCTATTCCCCGCAGAACGCAAACTCGAGCAACAAAGCTTCAGGCGCCTGAGTGCTACTCCACAGAACTTGCTTCCAGTTTGGCCAGAGTCAAACCGGCATTGTAGGTCGTCACTTGGCTCGCAGCATGACCCGCTCGGCGGCCGTTTCACTTACTCGCTTTCTTGCCCTGCTACTGGACGTAAGAAGTGAGCAGATGATATATAAGATGCACCATCAAGAGTCACCAAGAAGCAAGGTCTCTACCATCATTCTATCCGAACATGTCGAAAGTCGCTCAACTGTCGAAACTACTCTCGCATGAGCTCCCTGTCGCAGGTAAAACCGTGGTCATCTTCGAGGCCATAGGTATCGCTTTGCTGGTGGTCGTCTTCATCACTGTCCACAATCGACGCGCAAAGTACGCCAATCTCCCTCCGGCTGTGGTTATCACCAAAGCTCCTCCTCACGTATGGCGACACTACCACAAACTGTCCAAGAAGTACGGGCCCGTTTTCACACTATGGGAGGGCCCGGTTCCAAAGGTGATCGTCAATGACATGGCATCGCGTCAGAACCTCCTGGAGAAGCACGCCAGTGAGACAGCTTCGCGACCGGAGTTCATGGCCACGTACGGCAAAGGTATTCGTGGCGTGTTCGTCCCATACGGCGATGTGTGGCGCAACCACCGCAAGGCCCTGCACACTATCCTGCAACCTGGAGCTGCCCGCGAGTACCGTCCTTTCCAAGAAAGGACAGCCCGTGAGGTAGTTCTCGACATCCTCGCGAAGCCGGACGACTTCAATCACCACTACGAGACCTACAGTGCAACACTAGCGCAGTGGCTAGCAAACGGCAAGACGACTAAGTCGCGCTACGAGGACCCTGACATCAAGCAGATGATCAATATCGCTGCTACTGTGGGCACTTTCACGAAATCGAACGGCCTGGCACTGGAGTCTTACCCCTGGCTCAAATACGTACCCTTCTACCCGGGCGTGAGGATGTTGAAGAACCTAGACGCAGAGGAGCTGCAGCTGTACCGTGACTCGATCAACAGAGTGAAGGCGAACACCGCAGCTGGCACCCAGGAGCCGTGCTTTGTCACTTATCTTCTGGAGAACAGCAAGGAGCTCAAACTCTCCCCAAACGAGGTTGCGGAACTGGGCGGCGTCATCTTCGCAGCAGCGTCCGACACCACCACGTCCGCTTTGCTATCGAGCGTCCTGGCCGCTGCTGTCCATCCCGAACTGCAAGCTCGCCTTCAGGCAGAGCTGGATGCCCTCTGCCCCGATCACCCGCCTACCCATGCCGATGTCGAGAACCCCGATGACGCTCCCTTCCTGCATGCTTGGATAGCTGAGCTTGCCAGATGGCGTCCCGTAACCCCCACCGCCTTTGCCCACATGACGACCAAAGATGTCGCGTATGATGGGTATGTCATTCCGGCTGGTACTGCTATCTCTGGGAATTCATGGGCTATCAGCCGCGACGAATCGTACTATGGCGACAATGTGGAGGACTTCGTGCCCGAACGCTTCCTGACCAAGGACGGCAAGTTCAACGACAAGATGAAGATCAGTCAGTTTGGTTATGGCCGCCGATCTTGTCCCGGTATTCATGTCGCACAGCAAAGCCTCAGAATCAACATCTCTCTTCTGCTCTGGTCCTTCAAGATCAGCAAGAAGGTCGTTGACGGCCGCGAGATCGAAATCGACACGGACGCCTACACGGACACCGGAACCTCGCACCCCCTGCCCTTCCAGGCTCAGTTCACACCTCGCCGCGAAAACCTTGCTGCACTTCTCCGCGACTGAGTGTTCTCGCACATGTGAAGATACGAGCTGTCTGACTGCCATACGACCACTTTCGTAGTGAGAGTCACACGCCAAGATGAATGTAAATCGGAAGTCCGACACGACATACATACTGCTCATGACATGTGGCAGCCGATATTTTTATCGCGCTAGAATGTTACGTTCGGAATACTCAAATGTGCATCTGTTCAGCTGGGATGTGATTGCGAATGATTGTTACAACAGGCTCATCCGCTTATGCCCTGGACAGCTTTTCCGAAGTAGTATGATCACCCTCGCCCTCCTCCTCATAGACTTTCTCGGCCTGCTGTCTTCGTTGCTGCTCCGAGTACAATCTCTGCGCCTCACGCTCGAGGAAACGAGCGTTGTCGACCTTCGCCTTATCCGTGTCAACAAAGTACAGGATCAGGACGCCTAGCACACCCATGCCGAAGAGGAACCAGTACGCAGCGTTATTGTTGCCATTGGCCCGGCTGATGATCGCGCTGGAAATGAACGGGCCAATGAATCCGGATGTCTTACCCACTGTGTTGAACAGGGCAAAGAACATGAAAGCTTTCGGTGCTGGGACCACTTCAGAGATCATAGTGACATTGTAGGAGCCCCACGCGGCAGTCTGGAAGTTCCAGGCACTTGCTAGCCAAAACTCCCAAGCTGAGGATGTCAGTGTACTGCTGAGCGTGTGCCACAACGCATATAACTCACCGTGATGGAAACCAATCGCCTTTTGGTGCATGCCAATAGCTCCCCATAGCGCTGGTGGAAGCGTCATGCATGCACCGTAGAACACGCCGGCCTTGACGGAGAAGCGGAATTTCTTCTGCAGGAGGAGCATGAAGAGAGTCCCGCTTCCGCCACCAAGGTCGGACACGAGCGACATCGCATTGAGCTTCAGCGGCGAGTAGTGGATCACTTCATTTTGGAGCAGACCCGTGACACTGAAGTAGGTACCGAAGCTTTCCTGCAGCATGAAGTAAGCTGCGAGATATAACATGCACTGCTTGAGCTGCCTCGCGCCCTTGATCGCCGACCAGACTTGTTGCGGGCCGGCCAACCACCACCTCGTGCCCTCTGGGAGCTGCTGACCTGGGCGGTGCTTCTGTAGCAAGAAGAAGGGAACAGTACAGAGCACTGTGAGAGCACCGAAGTACCCCATCAACACGTTGTAGGAGTGTATAAGCTTCTTGTCGGTGTCGAACCCTACCCCTGCCGATATGCCAACGGCGATACCGTAGAAGATTGTCACGAGGGCGGAGCCAACGATATTCGCCAGATTATACAGCTTAGACCGTTCATAAGCGTCCAGCTCAGCGTGCTCCTCTGGCGTTTTGATCCCAGCTCGGACGTCTTGCTCAGACCTGATGAGCTTTGGCAGGTCACGAGCAATGCCGGGGAATGTGGCGGCATAAAACGATGTGACAGTGTTCGTTGCTGCATGTATCAGTTCATGTTGCCATGGAGGCTCGGTGGAAAGGAGACGCACCAAGGTTACCGAGCACGTACAGTGCCTGTGCTGCCTGCCACTGATCTGGGCGCGAGACGCCACACATGCCAAACTGGCACGCATAGAGGATGACCTGGAAGACTGGTATTGGTGAGCCGACATCGTTCCATGGCAAAACTGCCAATCGTTGCCACTCACAGATCATGATCCACGGACGCCAGTTGCCGTAATCAGCATAGGGCCCGAGAGTAAGCAGGACAAAGAGCTGGGCGGCAAACATGATGCCCGTGATGTCGAGCAGCACGGAGTTGACTGCTCTCGTCAGTCGTCGGTTCCCGAGTGTGCCACAAGTGGCACTGCCGCAGTGTTGTGCACTCCACTGCGAAAGTACTCACTGGGCAGCCAGCGTCCTCCCCAGCTCATGCGTCCGTCTGGGAACGCTTGGTTAAGTAGTGCTTGACGTAGAGCACCTCCATTGCTACCAATAGCTGCAAGTCAACTTCGGACCTTCTCTGCTCGACTCACGGGCTCCGTTGTTCGAAAAGTCTGCCCTGTCAGCTCAGCAGCTCCGATCCACATACAAAACACGAGGAATGATATGTACTCCCATTTACCGGTAGGCTTGCGCTTTCCGGTCGTGGGGATAGCGTGGCTCTGCTCTATCACTGCCAAGCCGGTGTTGTGCTGCCAGTCGACGGGGTTGCCGTTGTGATCGAGAGCAGCGCTCTGTGGCTGCTTCACCTCGACCTCCTCAACGTGTTCGACATCCGCGGCTTCGGGCTTCTTCTCAGCCATCTCGTTGGTCGTTAGGCCCTCTGTAGGTGCCATAGGAGAAACAGTACTTGCTTTATCTGCTGACATGGACGTTGGAAGAGTTTACTGTGGGAGTCGAGGCCGCTACACTGCCTCATGTCTTTATACGCGCCGGGATCCCTCTTCACTGCGCACCTCCTCGGCAAACGCTAGCTAGCGAAGCTCTGTCAGATCCCTAGTATCGTATACATAACAAAGCAGCTGCTCTCATGTACCCCAGTCCATAAGCTTCAATCGTCACCGGCTAGAGAGCTAAGACAATCGTTCCAGTTCTAGCTCCACGGACATGTACGGAAGCTGTGCTTGACGACGACAAAATGGGCAATGACGCGAAGATCGCTCTCGACAGTCAGGTGCTTGAGACGACCAACCTTCCACTGCCTGCGGATCACCGCTGCGGGGACGCCGAAGTCAGTCCATGATCGGACTTACCACACATTCTGCTTTGTTCATTGCTCAAGAGGTACGACACCTAGGAGACATCATATGGCGCTAACGCTCGGTGTTGACCGATGCCTAGCGACATGACCATCTCCGCATGAGGGGCCGCCGGGGCAGCGTGGGGCAGGCACATGGGCATTCTAAGCGGAGTAGGAGACATGTGAACGCATGAAACCCACATTGCGCAGATCGTTGACCAGCGGATAAACACCCCGTCGGCTTTGACCATTGAACCGTTAGAACGGGTTAGCAGTTAGCAAGGTTGCTAGCGTGCACTGTTAGTGTAGGTGCACGTTAGTCGTCACAAGCCAGACGGCGTCTTCGCCGATGACCTGTCAATGGCTGGCACGTTGGTGATGGTCGCTCGGCAGGATAGAGATTGAGCCGGATATCGAGACAAAGACCAGGCTGTAGCGGTATGGTGCAGACGTGGCCGGTCCAACGCGTGCATACCGACATGGTACTAGCATTGCAAGCACTGCACGCACTGCAAGCACCATGCGGGCCGTCGATACCGGTGCTTGGCAGCTAGCCAGTTGAAGAATGCCAGTCTTAAAGATGAGAGGTAGCGCGAAGCCATCACCACCATCCCCATACGCCGCCATGAGCACTCACAACGATAAAGCCAACGGCAACGGCAGCCATTTTGAGGGTGCAGAGTTCCCATCGTCCAGATACCCCGTGCACACTACTGATGCTCGTGAGTGAAGGCGACGCGCTGTGCTGAGTACAGGTTACAAGTCACTGCCCCAGCTCGAGGGTCGTCTGAAGGGTTTCATCGTGAGCTGCAGAGGAAGCTTGGGGACTGACAATAGGGCGGATACTACTCCAAGTATAATCTGAGCCCTCTCCTCTATGCACACAGGGAGGATTCGCCCGATGTCATCCGTCTTGAGTACTGGCAGCCAGCTGCTGGTAGCAAGCCAGATGTGAAGGAGGCGCTCTCGCAGACTTATAAGCCTGTCAAGAAGGGCCTGAAGCTGGGCCCGAATTGGGTGAGGTGATGGACGCTTTCAGACTGACACCGCCAGTCAAATCACTGGTTCAAGGTTACGATTCGCATTCCAGATTCCTGGGCCAAGTATGAGCGTGTACAGCGTGAGGTCTGATACTGTCGTCAGAGAGCTGACGATGCAGTTGAGTTTGATGCCTTGGGCGAGGCAATGGTGTTCGACACCAACGGCGACCCATACCACGGACTGACTGGTGGGACGTCGCATGACCGCAGGGCCGAGTTCATCATCCCCGCAGAGCACCGCAAGGCCGGTGGTGGCACCTACTTCATCGAGGCGAGCTGCAATGGCATGTTTGGTGTGAACGATGAGATGTTTGGCGAGATGGACGGCCAGGAGGATGCTACGGAGGCGAAAGAGTGGATACTGAAGACCGCTGACCTCTGCGTCCCGAATATTGATGCATTGAGGCTCAAGTGGGACTTCGAGTTCCTGCGCGACGCAGGTGAGAAGTTGCCGCAAGACTCGGGTGTCGCACAGCGTGCCAAGTGGACTGCCAACGAGATGATGAACGCCTTCAAAACTGGAGACCTCGCCTCTTGCAAGGAGGCTCGCAAGGCGGCAGAGACGGCGTTGGGGCCGAACTGGGAGCGAGTCATCGAAGAGGAGAGCAAGCACGCCGCAGAGCTGGGCGGGACGCTCTGGGCTGTGGGCCACTGGTGAGTGCATAGTGTGAAGCAAGTGCTGACGTTTAGCCACATCGACACGGCATGGCTCTGGCCCTTCTCGGTCACGCAGCAGAAGTCTGCGCGCTCGTGGTCGACTCAGTGCGACCTAATGGATCGCTACCCCGAGTATGTGTTCACAGCCACACAGCCGCAGCAGTTCAAGTGGGTCGAGAAGCTATACCCGGGCCTGTTCAAGCGCATCATGGAGAAGGTGCATCAGGGACGCTTCCAGCCTCTGGGATGCACATGGGTAGAAATGGACACTAATATGCCATCTGGTGAGGCCCTCGCGCGTCAGTTCCTGTACGGACAACGCTACTTCGAGAAGCGATTCGGAAAGCGCTCAGAGACCTTTGTGCTGCCGGATACCTTTGGCTACAGCTCCCAGCTGCCACAGATCTCCCGCCTCAGTGGGGCACCTAACTTCTTCACTCAGAAGATCTCCTGGAACAACATGTGAGTAGTCTCCATCTATTTGCGACTGACTCGAAGCAATAAGTTCCCCCACTCGACGTTCAACTGGGCCGGCATTGACGGCACGCAGGTGCTCACGCACATGACGCCCGTTGACAGCTACAACGCCGACTGCAAGATTGAGGAGCTGCGCCGCGCTATTGCCAATCACAAGAACATCGACGTCACGAAGAACGCGCTACTGCTGTTCGGCTTTGGCGACGGCGGTGGCGGCCCTACTGAGCAGCAGCTTGAGCGCCTGCGCCGTACTCAGGCGTTGACGAAGCAGAACGACGCCGGGGGTGCTCTTCTCCCTCGTATCCGCAATAATGGGTCTTTCGAGCAGTTCTACGACGCTGTGCGCGCTGAGACGAAGAATGGTGCTCTGCTGCCCGTGTGGCGAGGTGAGCTGTACCTCGAGATCCACAGAGCGACGTACACTTCTCAGGCGCAAGTGAAGAAGGGGAATCGCAAGAGCGAGAACCTTATGCGCGTGGCCGAATACGCCGCCACCATGGCCAGCATCTTCGACAAGAGCTACAGCTATCCGAAGAAGGAACTCGAAGAGGCATGGGAGGATCTGCTACTCTGCCAGTTCCACGACGTCCTGCCAGGCAGCTCGATCAACGAGGTCTACGTCGATGCTGACATTATCTACGCGCGCCTGCAGCAGAACATCACCAAGGTCATCAACTCGGCGTACGATGTCCTGTACCCCGGTACAGCGGAGCTGTCCAATGGTGCGACTGACCTTGTCGCCCTCAACCCTCTTCCCGGAACGCCTAGGCGCGAGGTCGTCAGTGTTCCTCAAGGCAGCGGAGCCACAGGCGCCCAGGTCTCTGCTGAAGGTGCCAATGAGTTCATTCTAGTCTCGACCGATGGCAGCCAGGATTCTGCTTATCCCACTGCGCTCGATGGCCCTAAAGCCACAGCCTCGAGTGTCGATGGTGGCGTGCAGCTCGCCAACAACAATGTTTCCATGACCATCAAGGACGGCCGCATCGTGTCGCTCGTTGATGTCAAGCTCAAGTATGTTGCACGCTCTGACAGACACTGACCAGCAGGAAGGAGCTCATCTCGCCAGGTCAGACAGGAGGACTTGTCATCTTCGAGGACCACCCGAACTACTGGGACGCCTGGGATGTCGACTACTTCCACGAGGAGAAGGCCCAGCAGCTCAAGTTCGACACAGTGGACATCGTCGAGACAGGCCCGCTACGTGCGTCAGTGCGCGCTGTGACCAAGTATGGCAAGAGCACTATCACTTTCACCATCTCGCTCGACGCTGTGGCAGCGTCGACAGCCCCCAACGCTCGCAGCTTGCTGCGTTTCGACGCCAAGGCCGACTGGCACCAGAAGCACGAGTTCCTCAAGTTTGAGCTGCCCCTCAACATCAGCTCCGACTCGGCCACCTACGACACGCAGTTCGGTGTGCTCCAGCGCCCGACACACCGCAACACCTCATGGGACGCCGCGAAGTTCGAGGTGTGTGCCCACAAGTTCGCGGATCTCAGCGAGTGGGGTTACGGTGTGGCAATCGTCAACGACTGCAAGTACGGGTACGCGTGCCGCGGCAACATCCTCACGCTGTCGCTGCTGCGTGGCCCTCGTATGCCCGACCCCGACACCGACATGGGCGAGCATGCCTTCTCGTTCGGCATTTACCCTCACGTTGGGTCATTCAATGAGAGCGATGTCGTCGACGTGGCGTTCACTTTCAACCATCCTCTCAGGCGTAAGTCGATGTCTTCCTCAGTCAACTTCATACTCACACTCACAGTGCGCTCTGGCGCCAAGGCTGCGGCAGGCGGCTTCAAAGGCACCCCCTTTGCTCTCGAGAATGCGCGCAATGTCGTGCTCGAGACGATTAAGCGCGCTGAAGATGACCCCAAGGCGATCATCATCCGCTTTTACGAGCAGTACGGCGGCCACGCAGATGCCATTCTCCGAATGTGAGTGTCTCAAATTGGTCCACACCCTGATCGTAGCTGTGGCTTGGACGTCAAGAAGGCACAAGTCGTCAACATTCTGGAGGATGTCGTCGAGGACCTTGACGTTGAGTACGACGGATCTGACGAGACCGTGCGCCTGCCATTCCGCGGATTCGAGATCAAAACGGTGAAACTGAGCCTGTAGCCGATGTGGTTCCGTCGACAGCCGGTATGAAGATGAATGTACATGCAATGAGTCTAGTCGTCTACTGTGATTGCTTGCCCTTCCACTCGGCATAGATCTCCTCATCAGCGGGTCCTATGAAGCTGTCATCAGAATAGCGGTCAACCAGACTTACGGTCGCACCAGGCGGTGGAAGCTCGTGTTTGTCGATTTGATGGAAGTAGGCGACAGCACCTTGAGGTACTTCATTGCCAACGACTCCCAGGCGTGGTAGCTGCCGTTAGTCCACACAAAGCCAGCACAAACTCACGCATACTGCCCTGAGCCAACGAAGTCATATTCGTCAAGCTCGTGCAAACGCTCGATGAAGTCTGCGCTCCATAATGGCCAGAAGAAGGCCGTGGTGTTCAGCACCTGAATCTCACTCGGGTACTTTCTTGCGAGTTTCCAAGGCATATCGACGCTGTGACCTGCCCAGTTGTTCTCGTCGAACGTCACGTATGTCCGCAACCAGTGGTCGATGAAAGTCGCATTCGGTTCTGCTACGATGACTGCATTGCACAGACCCGTAGGTTCTAGCGCTGTGCGACGGGAGTCGGGCGAGGCCTCCATGCCTAGTGTCATGGGTTGGGTGAGCAGGTCGTCAAATGAGCGCACGCTGCCGTTAGCCCCACATGCAGGTATCTCGCAGACCCACATGAACATATCAATGTCGAGATATATCCCTCCGGCTTGTTGTATTGCCCACAGTCGAACAATATCCGCCTTGTGTGCGAACTTGCTCACTTTATTCCCGTACACATCGTCCACCGTCTTTGTCCTGATAAGTGTCAGGTGCGGGGCGATAGCATCCCACCAAGGACCTGTCGGCAGATGTTGATAGTAGCTGTTGTCAGAGATGAACAGACAAGTACGCACAAGTAGGTCTTGTCAGGCTGAATGTTGATCAAGACACTACGCATAGCCAGGTAGGCATAATATGGCAGTTCCTCGGGCTGCTCCCCTGGCGCAACAGGCTTGAGTCCGTACACATAGTGCACCACCCTGGGCACAACATGACTCCTATGCGGCCTCAATGGTCGTGGGAAGATCCGAGAAGGGGGTAGTAGGGGCTCAGGACTCTCCTGTATGTCCTCGTCTGCTCGGAGTGGAGGGAACAGGTCGGGTGTCACTACCCAAGGATTGTCGTTCGTGGGTCCAGGAGAGGGAAGTAGTGGGACCTTCCAGAAGACCACGACAAGCAATGCCAATGCCGCAACTGCAGCTAGGATGTTTAGTCGGCCCTTTCCCGGCCGGTGCAACTGCTAGTCAGCATCAGTCTCGGTTTTGGATGCTCACAGCTTTGCCATTCTGAATCCAGCTTGGCAGCATCTTGGACTTGCTACAGATGAGCGTGACAAGCCATGTGTCGGCTACAACCTCCTAGAGATGGCAATAACTACAGCCCAACGCAGAAAGCCTCGACAGTGTAAATTTGACGAAGACGAAGCGCAGGCGAAAGGAGGAGCTTGCTTCAACTTTCAGCAATCGTCAAAGGTACAAAGAAAGTCAATCGATCGACGGCCTCCGCCGACTAGGTGGCAATTTGCCGTCACGTGATGCTGAACGCGTCTTCCATCATGGAAGCTATGAACGACAGAGTATACATATACGTGTGGCCGGGGAGGACGGTGTGAGAGTCGTAAGGTTGCGTTGGGCTCAGCTGTTGCCTCAGTTGACACAGACGTAAAGAAATGGACTCCCTGGTGGCAACATTCAGACAGTAAGCAATGAGATTGAAATGGTGATCAGCTTAGAGAAGAGATCAGTGAACTTGTCCGACGCAGTTACTGTATCCAGCCACACACTGATATCTGCAGACAGTGGAACATGTCAACCGAGGACTCGTTAAGAGTTCACAAGTGCCGCAGTCCATCGGATGTCGATCTCGATTAACGGGCCTCACGATAGCCAGCAAGTCCGGCAGACGGCGGAGCATACATGCCTCTCGCTATACGCAACACAGACAACCCGGGAATCCCCCGCCTACTCCTCATTGACCCAACGCTCAGAGAGCTCGCCGATATATGGCAACCAGAAACGGCTGAGGCCCTCCTGGGCGTCCTTCCAGGCACGGTACGCTGCGTACAGCGCGGCGCCGATCCCAGCCACCAGGATGAGGGAGCGAAGGAAGGCGGGGAAGGGGATGAGGAGGTTCGTGAGCAGCAGGAAGATCAAGATCGGCGTTGTGAGTAGGGCCGATTGGTACGCTGAGATATGTCAGTGTGGTGAATGCGACAGGCAGAAGGTGTGTGCTCACCGTGGAAGCGGACGTAGTCATTCTGAGTCTCTAGAATGAGGAATAACAGGGCTGCAAGCGTCAGCCACGCCCCATCACAAACGAATCCAGCTCACCTGTCACTGGACCGCCCAAATACGCCGCTGCAGCCATGAGATCGATGCGCCATCCGAATCTGCTCTCCCAAGCGTTCACGCGCTCCTCCGACGGACCGCTGCTGCTGAGGGAGTCTCCACCATTGCCGTAGCTATACGCTTGAGCCTCTGGGTCATTCGTCAAGGCCTGATTGACGGATGTCGGATCGGACACTGCCCCTCCGGACTGGTACGAATTGTTGTACGATGTGCTACTGGCCATGCGTAAGTTCAGAACTCATTACGAAGAGAATGAGGCAAAGCAAAGGCAGCAAGTACACGGAATTGACTGCACTCGAAGCCCCTACTTGTAGTCAACTCACGAATCCAACCACGGCCGCTTGCTCTTTCCTTTGCCCTTCTTCGCTGCAGACGATCCGGACGTCTCGCTCGGCACGTCAGGAGGAGGTTGATCTGCGAACGTCAGTTGAGGATCGCGCGTCATCAACCTTCACTCACAAGGAGAGAAGTTCATGGCGCAGGTGGCAGTCTATATGCGAAGTGCAAACGCAGTTGACAAGAAAGCTCTTACTCAAGGCGATTTGCTGTCAATAGTAAGGAGAGGAGGACGGTGTTGAGATATGAAGTGGTGGCCGATCCCGTCGACGTCAGGTTGCCTGATTGATTACCATGAACGGAAGCCACGCGAGTGCGGGGCAAGCTGATAGTTCCATTAGGAACTTACTAGTCCATGGATTATAAATACAGTATAATCATTGAGTATCTAATCCTAATACCACGTGCTCGTTCGGTATTGAGGCGATGACGATGGCATCCAGTTCACCGCTATTGCACAACGAACATCAACGCCTCAACACTCCTCACTCCGCACTCCGCATCTGCTCCTGCACGGCTTCTACGACAAACAGACCACTCGCTTCTTGAATCGGGGAAGGAGACGAGCGAGTGGACAAGATGAACGCAGCCCTGCTGCAGCAGATTCAGCGTGCGTAGAGGATAACTACACGACAGCCATCCGCGGGCGATAAGCTGACAATAACAGAGGGCAAGGGCCTAAGGAAAACCGAGACGCATGACCGTTCAGCACCTGCTGTAGCTGGGAATGCTGGAGGCAGCGGAGGAGGTGGCGGAGGTGGTGGTGGAGGAGGAGGAGGGGGCAGACCAGGTGGTGCTCGTGGACCCGGTCCTGCACCTGTCTCCGGTTCTGATGGGCCTGCACAGCAACTGGCAGGTCTTTTCGCGGGAGGCATGCCACAGTTGAAGAAAACAGGTGGACCTATCTCAGGTTGGTTCACAATAAGTCGACTTGGCTAACACACAGCGGCGAGGAGCGAAGGCTTAGCCAAGCCTCCAGCAGTGCCCAGCAACAGGGCTCCTCCGAAGCCCACTGGCGCTCCGCCTGCACCTCCTGTCCCGAGTCACTCGTCAGCACCGGCTCGAGCGCCCCCTGTACCGCCTGGAGGAGGTGCTCCGGCTCGCGCTCCGCCTCGGCCGCCCCCTGCAGTGCCCTCCAGTCGTGCTTCGCCGCCTCCGCCGCCGCCGCTGCCGCCTAGCGCACCGAGCCGACAAGCTCCAGCGCCTCCTGGGAGAGCGTGAGTGCATCTATCGCTTCTGCTGCTGACTGCAAAGCCCCCCTGCACCTCCCTCTGCGCCATCTGCGCCTCCTCGAGCTCCTCCCGCGCCGCCAGCACCGTCGCGTGCAGCACCGCCTCGTGCCCCGCCCCCTCCTCCGCGTGCTCCCTCACCCCCTCCTCAGGCGCCATCTCCGCCAGCGCGCGCGACCCCGCCCATCCCCAGCCGTCCTACTCCTGGGGCTGGACGTGCTGCCCCTCCCGCACCTCCTCGCCCAACACCATCACCCGTTGGTCGAGCAGTCCCTCCCCCGCCTCCACGCCCGGATTCTCATGCAGCCCCGGCTCGTGCTCCGCCTGCACTCCCCAGCCGCACTCCTTCGCTTCCCAGTCGAGGAGGAGCTGCCCCTGGTGTAAGTTCTTGATTCATGCCACAGCTGACATGCCAGCGCACAGTGCCGCCCCCACCACCTCGCCCAGGAGGCGATGCTCCAGTGAGTCCATTAGTTACTGTTGTATACTCATCCCAGCGTGCCCCTCCTCCCCCACCTCGCCCGACTGGGCCGCCATCACTCCCTGCGCGTGCCGTGCCGGCTCCTCCACCGAGGCCAACTCCCAGCCCCGCGCGTGATGAGGAGCCTGTGGCTCCTCCGGTGCCCATGCGACCCGGATCCGCTGTATCGACCAACTCCACTAGTGCGCCTGTCCGCAACCTTCCTCCGGCTGTGGCGCCTACGCCGATCCGCGCTCCGCCTCAGCGTATGCCGCCTCCGCCCCGTGCGAATGACACGAGCAATGATGACGATGCGGCTCCCCCGCCTCTACCTAGTGGACGTAGCCCGGCGGCTATGGCTATGGCTAGTGCTGGCCGACCAGTGAGTGGTACTTGTTGACGCTACTGACCACAGCGTGCACCTAGCAATCCTCCTCCCGAGCCGCCTCGTGAGCACTCTCCTCCTTCTGTGAGTACCCTCGTTCGGCAGGCATGCCGGCAAACTTCCTGCGCCCAATGCCACACACCCCTGACCTCAGCGCGCGACGCCGCCTCCCCCTCCAGGTGCCAGCCCGGCTCGCACAGCGAGTCAACGCCCGACTTCTTTCGCGCCGCCGCCTCCCACGCACGGTCTGGCGGCCACAGCCAAGCGCCCGGCTTCAGTTGCAGTCACGCACCGCGAGCACGATGCTGCAGAGTTTGACGAAGTGCCCGAGCCTCCTGCGGTCGTCGGGCCCTGGACGTTTGCAATGAAAGGCATGTTCCCCCCGCCTCGTCCTTGGACCGGAGGTCACAAGACGTACTCCAGCGGAGCCACGAAAGGAGGTGGTCTGGGTTACAAAGTATAAGGAATGATGCAGAATGTTGGTGGTCGGCAGCGGGAGACTTGCGGCTCGGGAATGTAGGGAACAGGAAGGAGATCCAGACCGATTTGAGAGAGTACTGAGGCATGCTTCGGTCGCCGTTGAAATATCGCGATGCTAGGTCATACATGCAACAATGCTACAGAGTTATGCAAAGTGATCCCAATCCCATTCAACGAAGCGAAGCATGTACTCGTCCACGCCGCCAACATCGTCGTCGTCATAATACTCCTCTTCTCCTCCCACAGGTGTGTCTGTGCCTCCCCTCTCCTCCGCCACAGGCGCTGGCACTGGCCCTGGCCCTGGTGTCTCCGTGACGCTGTTGCTTCGCGCAGGCGCGGCAGCCTTGCGCTCGTCAAACTCCGCAAAGTCCAGCTCTCCCTCGCCCTGCGCGACCTGCGCAGCCACTACATCCTCCTCGTCTTCGACCTCCGCGAGAGCTTTCGCAAACTCGCGCTCCTGCCCGAATCTGGGAGCCACGGCATCCACATCCTCGGCCTGCGGCTCAGGCTCGAGATCGATGTCCTCGACGCCCTCGTGCTCGCCCTCCGCTTTATCCTCGTCGAGCATGTCACGCCAGTCCATCTTGCCGAAGAACTCTGTCGTAAAATCGCCGTCCTGGATGACAACGCGGTCAAGCAGTCGCTTCTGATTCGCCTTCTTGAGCATGTTCTCCTCCACAGTGTGACTAGACACGAAGCGATAGATGTGTACTTCGCGCGTTTGGCCAATGCGATGTGCACGGTCCATACACTGCCTATCCATACTGGGGTTCCAGTCTGAGTCGTAGAAGAAGACCGTATCCGCTCCGGTGAGGTTGATACCCACTCCGCCTGAACGCGACGACGCGATGAAGCAGAAGATCCGGGCGTCCGAGTTGAACCGCTCTGTGATGATTTGACGGTCTTCGATCTTGGTGCTTCCATCTAAGCGGAGGTAGCGGTGACCATTGTACGAGAGGAAGATCTCGAGAATGTCGAGCACACGCGTCATTTGCGTGAAAATGAGCACGCGATGCCCACCAGCCTTGAGATCACGCAGCATCTCAGCTAGCTTCTGCAGCTTGCCACAGTCGTACTGCAGCAGACTGGAGTCTGGGAACGCGATTTGCAGGCGCACGGTGGGGGAGTGAAGCGAGTCGAAGGAGGGATCCAAGAGCGTCGGGTGCATCGGGTCAACGCCGGCAAGAGCGTGTTTCGCTACGTCTCGAGCAACCACATTGGGAGGTATGACAGCGAAGCGGTCCACGATAGGTTCAATCTGGGTCAATCGTTCGGGGAGGGTCTGGACTAGTGATCCAGCCGGTGGCACGAACTCGCCAAACATGTCGATGCGGCGGCGCATGCTTGTCGAGTTCGGCAGAAGGAGCTTCGGCAAGTCAGAAAGCATGCTGAGAGTCGTCGAACCGTAAATCGGGCCACTCTGGCAACGCATGCGATTGACGTTGCGCAGGGATCGCCAGCGAGCCACCTCTGCCTCGTGTGCTTTGTACTCTCGATACTTGGCCCATCCATCCGGGGTACGGAAGTCGGGCTTCGGCGGCTGGACGCGCGACTTCTTGACTGGCTCGATAGCATACGGCAGGCGGTCGCTTGCATCAAGCTGGCTGCGCTTGGCTGCAACCCAACCGGATTCGTGCTCGCGTGCCGTGATGCGCAGGTTGAAAGAGTCCAAGCTGAGCTCATCGTCCGCAGTCTCAAGCAACCGCTTGCGAACAAGAAGTTCCGCAGGTTCAAAATCGCTCACTACACCCTTGTCCATCGCAAAGCTGGTCCGCACCGGTCGAACCTCGAACAGGTCAGGGTGGTTACAAACCTTGCGCAATTGCATGAGAACGTTCACCACACCGAGATATCCACCGGAGGTGAGAGCGTCGCGAGTTGAGGCGCGGGACATAAACTCATCGTAGAGGAAACGTTGGCGCTTTGACAGGCGACAGTATACGACGTGCTCGAACTTGCCAGGCAGCTGAGTCTCAACCTCAGACTTGAGTCGACGCAGAATGAAGGGACGCAGAAGTGTGTGCAGCTTCTGTACTGTCTCGATGGTCTCCTCATCAAACTGGTCTCCAGCCTCGACAGCCTTGTCCATTGGGTTCGAGAACCACTCTGTGAATTCTTTGTGGTTCGCGAATCCGACAACCGCTGTGGCATCTGCAGTGATACCATTTGGCATGAGGAAGTAGAGCAGACTCCAGAGCTCCATGAGATTGTTCTGCAGTGGCGTTCCGGTGAGCAACAGCCGCCGTTGCGTCTTGAAACCCAAAAGCGTCTGCCAGCGCTGAGAACGGAAGTTCTTGATGTTATGTGCCTCGTCAAGAATCATGTAAACCCAGTTCTTGCGCCGGAATATGTGCTGGTCGGCCAGAACGATCTGATAGCTGGTAATGCACACCTGCCATGCGTTCTCTGTGTTCCAGCCTCGACGCTTTTCCTTGCGCTGCTTCTGGTTTCCATAGTACGTGAGCACCTTCATACCAGGCAGAAATCGCTTGAACTCCATCTCCCAGTTGAGGATAACCGAGGTGGGCACGATGATGAGGTGAGGACCCCAGACGCCGAGGTCACATGCGAGGTGACCGAGAAGCGCAATTGTCTGGATCGTTTTGCCGAGTCCCATCTCGTCGGCCAAGATGCCGTTCATATTGTTCGAGTACAGTGAAGCCAACCACTCCAAGCCAGCATGCTGGTAGGGGCGCAACGTGCCGCGAAGAAGAAAGGGCGGGCGGATGCGGGGAGCATCTGGATCCTCATGCTCAGATTCGACTTCTGCCTCCTCCGCCTCATCGGACTCAGAGTCCGTCTCCTCCTCGCTACTGGTGAACTGTGGTGTGGATTCTCTTTCGGATTCCGCTTCCACTTCCTCCACTTTAGGCTTCTTAGATCGTGACGGGAGCGACTGTGGAAGATCCTCGGGCGTCCAGACAGTGCGCACTCGTCGCTGCCGCTTGCCTTCCACAATGAGAACAGGTGAGGAGTCACGTTTGTCCAGCGTGGCGTCGGTAAGAGACTGATCTGCTGCAGGCTCGACTGGAGCTGTAGGTGCCGTGACGTCCTGGGCAACGGTAGCTTGGTCATCGATGGGGGCCGCCAGTGTCTCCACAGCATCGACGTCCATCGCTTCCGACAGTTCAGGTGCATGATCATCGCCACCATTCGCTCTTGCTTCTGTCTCGACCTGGGGATCGACGATGCTTTCTGGCTCCGATCGAGCCTTTACATTGACATCCGACTTGCTGGGCTCTTCGGCCACTTGCTTGCTCGGCTTGTCTGGGACAGGCTGTTCGTACCCATATCGCTTCAGGAGTTCCTCGATGGGCATGTCGGCATCAGCCAGGAGACCCTCATTCTCACTGTCCTCATCATCAACTCCAGCAGTCTCCATCTCGATGTCCAGCTTGGCGTCCTGGTCATCGCGAGCTGAGTCGTGGTCAGCAAACTCAGCGTCGTTGGCGTCAGGGTCAGGCGTTGCTGTCAACTTCTCTACGGCCAGTTGGCGTTTTCGGATTCGCCGAGATGCAGGTCTTGAAGGTGGAAGGTCTTCAGACGACGCCGACCCGTTCGCAGCAACCCATTGACCATCGACCTTTCCGCCGTCAACTGAGTGTGGTTCGACATTCTGATTGTCCATGGCGGAAATCGGCTCAGCTGGCTCGTTCGTTGTCTGGTCGGCAGCCTCCGAGACAGGTGATACAGAAGATGGTATCCCATCAACAAGTGCTTGCAGATTAGGAGCGGTCTCCGCATCGTTCTCATCTTGTGCGTCTCCTTCTGTAGAAGTGGCGTCAGAGTCCTCCCCTGCCGAATCCTCTTCGTCTGAACCTTCCTCCGCAGCCTTTTCGTCCTCATCGGAATCTTCTGCCGCAGATACATCATCGGTCGCTTCCGAGTCGTCAGAGTCGTCTGAAGCGTCACTTTCCGGCATCTCAGAGCTGCGCCCAACGATGTCGTCTCGCTGCGCTTCCAGCAAGCCGGTGCTTCGTTGCAGCATGTTCTGCAAATGCTCCTTGCCTCGGCGATCCTGCTCGATTTTCAACTCCTCTAGTTTCTTAGCTCGCACAACCTTGACCGCCAAGCCCCAACGTTTACGCAGAGCCTTGATGACTTCCTTGCTCTTCCGTTTCATCTCGCGCTCCTGAGCCAGCCGTTCGCGTTCATCCTTATTTGCGATGTGCTCCCAGTACAGTTGAATCATACGCGCGACGCGTCGACACACGATTGGTTTAGCCTTTGCCTCTCCAAGCATTGCATTTCGAACCTGAATCATATGTGCCATGAGCGAGTCCTGAAAGTCGGTCTTCCGTGGGGGAGGGCCCAACGGCGCCTGTCGTCGATGACTACGATCGCGACCCCCGGCCGAGCCGACAGCGACTGAAGGATCCTCCTCGTCCAACAAACGCAGGAGTCGACCCTGACGCTGCAGCCAGTTGACACGGTTGCGCAAATAACCTTCTCTCTCAGCCCGAAGCTCGAGCGCCGCAAGGTCTGGTGGCGGGCCCGTGTCTTCGATGTGAATGTACGAGTCAAGGATGGCGGCGATGTCGCCGCCATGTTTCGGCTGTTGTGTGGGTCGCTGATGTGGATCGGTGTAAATGATGCGGGAGGAACCTGGTCGTCGTCGAAACGGCGGCCGTGGGGGTGGTGGAGGGAACTCGAGATGCGCGAGAGAGGGCAACTCCGGAGTCTCTTCCCGAGCGGGCGTAGGTGAGGGAGAACGGGTTGGTGCTGGCGATGATGCTGGCGAGGAGCTTGTAGCATGGGTCTCAGAATCCCGCAAGGCCTTCGCCTTTTTGGCAGGGATGCCGGGCAGGGATTGTCTGCCTCGCTTCTTGCCCTTCTGTGCCGATTCGTCTTCTTCGTCCGAAAGAGCAGCAGTATCGGTATCTGGTATTGGTATCGTGGCTCGCCGGCTCTTCCTGCCATTACCGGTATGAGGTGGATCCTCAGCTGTCTTGCGTCCAGTCGGCCTCGAAGGTGCTGACGGTGATGGCGAGGGAACCTCCTCCACAGCTTTCCCTTTCCCTTTGCCCTTATCCTTGGTCGCAGAAGGTGCACTGGTGTCTCCATTCGATATACCCAAAGCCTCCGACTTGGCATGAAGCTGTCGCCTGGTCGTACGTGATGGTCCAGCAGCTCTAGTGCGAGACGGACCCGCTCCTGGAGTGGTGGCTGGAACCAGCTCGAGGAGGTTATAGTGCATGTTCTTGTACTACCAGTCAGCAGAGCCTCTTCGTACAGGCCACTCACATCAAGAAATACAGGCGAATTGTCGGTCCGCGCCTCTGAAGGATCCCAGCCCTCCAGTATGCTGACATAGCGCTCGAGGTGGAACTTCTCCTTGACGGCCATGTCGTGATCGTCTACGACCGTACGCAACTCCTCCTCGCACTGCTGTACCAACTCGTCGCGACGCTTTGCAGTGCCCTCTGGCCCGAGCTTTTGCATGATCTTGTCCAGCTCCTCTCTGCTCACAGCTGCACGAGCGCTGGCCGCTCGCATAGGTGGAGGTGCCCGGCCTTCGGACGGCCGAGCACGCAGGGCACGACCAGCACGAGCAGAGCGAGAGCCATCACTGTCAGCAGCTGCCTGAGCTATGCCTGATTCGAGTATATGACCGCCAGCGCCCGACGGCGTATGGGACGGTGCTGTAGCCATGGCGTTGTCGCGGTGGACGACCTCCACTTTTGGACTGAGATCACCGCAAGGTCAGATGTCGAGAACCATGCTCGATGAGAAAGTGGGTCGAGGTTCGCAGCTATGCGCTCTCTGTACTGCAAGGCGTCGGTTTCGAGCGTGTACGAGGGGTTCAAGCTCTGAGGTGAGACGAACGATGGAGTTGGAGGTGCGTTGCTCGAGTTGAAGAGCGCGACATGGCGGTAAGACGCGCTGCTGGGTAAATAATCCCGCGGACATTGATTCGTGTGGCCGCTTGTAAGGTAGCTTCACCACGTCATGAACGTCGTTGTGGATAGCGATAACAACCTTACCTCCTTCAACAACGACAACTGAAACACAATGGCGGCCACAGCTCTATCGCTGTTGTCTATGGATCCGTCGCCGGCCGTGGTGCAGTCCGCGCGGGCTGCAGCCGACTCCCGCCATGGCCTCATTAACCTGACGCGCTTGGTGCACTCGCTCGACCGCCGTTCTTCGGAGCAGAGCGGTTCGTCATGGCTGGATGTGCAGAAGACATGGGAGGTGAGTGACGACTCGGTGTTGCATGAACATATATTGATGAGCAGACTCTACTGTACGCGCGGGCGTTGCTGTATGCATTGCAGGGAGCGAACGAACAGTGGGTTCAAGAGCTGAATGATTGTTTCTGACAACCAGGGCCTCGACCACAGCGGGCACTCTGAATCAGCTGGAGGGAGTGCTGTCCAAAGTGGAAGATGAGGTGCAATCGTACGCAAGGGTGCGTCGTATCCCTGCGACGTTATCGTATAGCTGATGACAGCGCACGCCTGCTCCTGCTCCACCGAGCGGGCTTCCACTCATTGACCTGCCCGCGGAGTCAGTGCTCCCTGAGAGTGCAACGTCTCCAGTCGCATTGCTGGACGAGGCGGTTCCAGCGACCTTGTCACTGGAGCCGGCGCAGGCTGCCCTCCCACCAGATCTGATGTCACCGCCGCTGCCAAAAGGCTCTAGTGCGTCGCCCGAACTCAGTCCTAGGCCACCTCCGCCGGTCGTGAGCCCCTCCCTGTCTACAACGCATATCAACATAGACGACTACTTCGCAAAGCGGAAGCGAGAGGATGAAGCAGGCGGGGAGAGCGGGCTACTGCCATTGAAGACAGCTAAGACAACCGCAGCAGATGCCGATGCTGCAGTGGACTCCGAAGGCATGCGAAGGCGCTTGCTTGGTGGTGGATCTAAGTCCAGCGTTATTGGAGCCTCACAGCTGCATGAGGAGCTAGGAGGACAGCTCGCAGATGTGGGTATTGCTGAGATATGGTGAGCTGACCTTACAGATGTCCCATCGGCTGAAGCTGAATGCAATACATTTCTCCAACTCATTGGAGGAGGAGAAGACGCTTCTTCAAACTTCGCAAGATGTGCTAGAGAGTGAGTGAGGCTTATCGTAACACTTTGCTTACAGCAGAAAACCTCGAAGCTACCAAAGATTCAAAGGGTCATCTCTCGACGGTATCGCGCAAGGGCCGCGGGACGACCTGTATGAATCTCGCCGTCATCATCACTGTGGTGGTGTTGTTCGTATGGACATACCTCTTGATCAGATTTTCTCCATAGAGCTCTCAACATCATATGGCTCACTATGCATGCTTGTGCCGATAAGCGCTTCGATCACTGCAGCCGGGCGCGACTCGCTGACCGATTTGCCACCAACGGATGTCGAATTGCTTCCGTTTATGAAGTTGCTGTCGACTTCCACTTCAACAAGCGGCCAGCCGACTTCTCCAACTTCCTTCATCCGCGCAGCAACATGCAAGGCAGACCCGAGGCAGACAGGAATCAGGAGGCGACCGTATACCTTGTATGTGCTTGACAGTAGGCGCCGCTGACCTCAGGGCAATCTCGACGAGCGATGCACTGACGCGTTGATATGGGAGTTGATGCTGCAAGCTGGGCCAGTGTGTAAGTCTACCACCGCCATCATTTTGGTGTCCACTTTGCTGACAGCAGCCAATGTTTTCCTGCCGAAGGACCGAATTTCGAATGCCCACCAAGGGTTTGGCTTCTGCGAGTTCTTGGCCGAGGACGATGCCGACTACGCATGCAAAATCATGAACCAGATCAAGCTGTTCGGCAAACCCATCCGCGTGAACAAGGCATCGTATGACAAGAAGCAGATCGATGTTGGCGCAAATCTCTTCATCGGCAACTTGGATCCAAACGTGGATGAGCAAGTACTGTACGATACGTTCTCAAGATTCGGAGGCATAACGGAGCACCCGAAGATTGCGCGCGACCCATCGTCTGGCGAGTCGAAGGGCTTCGGTTTTGTCAACTTCCACGACTTTGAGGCAGCAGACATGGCGATTGAGAACATGAACGGCCAATTCTTGGGCGGCAAGCAGGTATCCGTGCAGTATGCGTTCAAGAAGGATGGCAAGGGCGAGCGACATGGTTCGGAGGCAGAGCGTCTGCTTGCCGGTCAAGCGAAAAAGAACGTTTTCGGCATGGCCCCGGCACCATATGTTCCCCCACCTGCTGTCGCCACCTCTGTCGCCCCACCTCCTCCTCCTCCGGGATTCCCCACAGCAGCCGGTGCGCCGCCACCTCCACCAGGCGTACCGGTGTATACTGCAGATGGGCAATACCCACCCGCACCCCCGCCTGGCATGCCCCAAGCAGGTTACGCTTATCCGGGGTACGAGGCATATGCGGCATACCCACCGGGCTATGAGAACGGCTACGGTCAACCACAGCCACCGCAACAACAATATGCACACCCGCAGGCGCAAGTTCCGCCCCCCCAACCTCCCATCCGTATGGGATTTAACCAATAGGTGGACCGGCAGGAAGGATGTTAAGAGGGGATATGAGACGATCAGAAGAGGTCGTTTTCATCAGCGGGCTTGCATAGTGCGGAGGTTGGTGATCGTGTGTAGCGTCAAGGGTAGTGCTTCCACAGCTGAGCAGCTGATCATCATGAGATGCACATCTACTGTATTACCAGAGGAGCTCATGATACTGATCATACCCGCTCTGAGATGACCGAATATGACATGAGGGAGTGATGTCTATGTGTCCAAGCTATGCATGAGGGGTGATCTAACTGGATGCTTAACTATACAATGCGCGCGTTCAAAGCGGGGTTGGGCCACATCTGAGCCCCAGTGAGTTGAACCTTGACGTCCTGCCCAATCTCCAGATCTTCTCCATTCTCAACGTCAACCGTAGCACCGAGGTCTGGGATGAGCACCGGCGTACGCGTTGTCCCATTGCCTCCAGCCACAGGTGTGCCGGCGACTTGCGCACGCAGCGGCGCCGTGATGTCGATAGGCTCATCGTTCACACCGAACACGTATCCATCGGGCCTCGCCGGGCCAGTCAAGCGCTCGGCGAACAGCCCTGCCTGCCAGAACGCACACGCCTGTTTCTGGAGCGTCTTGGCACGCGCTTGGGCGAACTCCGACAGCTTGGCGCGGTACATCACCTCGTCCGCGTCGAGGATAGACGCGTCCAGCCCCGCTGCACGCCCAAGCGCTCCCTTCATCTGCCAGTGCACGAGCATGTCGTCGTACCGCCGCAGGGGGGACGTGGCGCGGAGGTACCCGTAGTCGTTCTTGTCGAAACCCATGGCCCAGAACGGTCCTGGGGTGGTGCCGAGCGTGACTGATGGGAAGAGAATGTTGGATCGGGCCATGTCGAAGGCCGATACCTCGGGGGTGCCGGACTTGCGTGAGGCGAGAAGCTTCTCGACCGTGAGGTTCGGAGGCGTAGACGTGGTGTCTTTCGGCTTGAGCATGCTGCGGAACGGGGCGGCGATGCCATGCTCGTGGCAGAAGTGGGCTGCGGCACGGTTGGCCAGCACCATGAGCTCGGCCACAATCATCTGTGAGGTCATGCTCGGTGCCGGGGAGGTGACGGTGTAGTGATACAGTGGGTGGGAATAGGACTTGGGTGTGGCGGCGAGGGTTGCACGGTTGAAGAGGTTGGATAACGGCTCGCCGTTGATGACCTTGATGGCTGATGACTGGCCACTTGCGTACCACTCGAGGCCGGCAGTCGCGAACCGCTTTGCGCGGAGGGCGTTGGCCAACTCATGCATGAGCTGTAGGTCGGCTGTGTCTTCTGGAGTAAGGGCACCAAGCTCGCGCTCCGATGAGGACGTGTCGAGGCGGTCCCGCGCAGCGTACCCGAAGGGGTGATTCACACGGCCATCCGATAGCTTAAGTGCCTCGTTGACCGCAGCGTAGGTGGTCACAACGGCGTCCTTGATGAAGCCGAGACCGATCTTGTAGTCGTGGATGTTGCCTGATCGGTCGACGCGCGCCGACAGGACCATTGTACTCTGGCCGCGGCCTGAGGCGTCGGACCCCACGCCGAGCGAGGACGACGACCCACCACCGAGCTCCTTCGGCAGAAGCGGCACAGTGCCTTCGGGAAGGTACATTGTTGTGCCGTACAGAGATGTCGTGGTCGACAGGGCGCTATCGCGCTCGATGAAGCGTGTCGGGTCCGCCACGTGCACGTGAACCCAGAAGTCGTCCTCGCCTACCCTCTCAATAGCCACACCGTCGTCAAGCTCCTCGGCTGATGCCTCGTCGATGACATACACGCGATGTGAGAGGTCGGAGCGGATAGAGTCGAGTGCTGCGTCTGCTGCTGTCGGCTCGTTGAGGGGCACGTCTGCTGTTCGGCCAGGCGCAATACCATACAGAGTGGAGGAGCGGCTGATCGCCTCGTTGAATGTAGACACGCGTACGCTATCGGTCGGGGGCAGGACTCCGATGTCCTTCAGTATGTTGGCCACGAAGTCTCGGTCGATCACAGATGGAAGCTCTTCCGACGATCGAGCCTTCGCAGGGACGTCGAACAGCTTGCAGATAGCAGACGCCACAGTGAGGGAGATGATTCGTTGTGTCGAACGAGTGTCGTAGAACTGCATCAAGAGCACTGAGATGATGTCCCGCTCCTGCTCTGTCCACTCGGGGAGGTTTGTCGTCTCGCCACGCTTGAGCAAGTCCCGCACCTGGGTGGCCTTCGTGATGAAAGCCTCCAAGACAGGATCGCTCTCCTCCACCATCCTCTCAACTGCTGCAAAGAGCTCACGCTCCCGCCGCGAGCGGACAAGGAACGTTCCCGTCGCCCACATCTCCCTGTCGTCGGCGAGGAAGAGGTCCGGCCGGCGCATGAGAAGCGAATGCGCAGCGAAAGCAGGCAGAGTAGCAGGGCGAACCTGTATCCGCTTGGTGCCGTCCTTGCCTGCGCCCTCGGCATTGAGGAGGTGCTCAGCGACCTGTGCAGATGTGACAGAGCCGCGCGCCTCTGCATCCTCGGGCACAAACATGTCCCAAACAGCCTCAATGCCGCCCCCGCGCCCAGTCTTGAGCGTTCCGCCAGTGAGACGAGCCTCCATACGCTCAGTCTCGCGCTGTACTCGACGGAGCACAACTGCGACCTTCCTCCTTGCCTCGGCCATCGCGTGGGTCTTCTCTTTGCCCAAAAGCTGAGCCTCTTCCTCCTCGCCGCTTGAGAGTCCAATGTCCTCGCCGTTAGCCCAGAGCTCGAGCAGCTCTGGGCTCCAGCACTCCTGTGCCAGCTGCGCGGGCACGAGCGATGCAGGCATCACGAACTGGACATCATTCGGCGACACAGGCCAGATCTCTCCCGAACTGCGCAAAAGCAGTAAACGCGCGCGATTGGCGACCAGAATCGGTGCGAGGATGAGACCAGTGAAGGACATGCCAGAGCTGTGTGTCAGCAACAGGTCATACTCAGCAAGTTTCCCTGTTCGGCGCGCGAACGAACAAAGACTTCCTCACTCACCGACGGATCTCTACCACCCGCCCAGGCTCCAGCCCTGGGATCTCATCACCCTCGATAACCTGTCCAGTCTGAGCCAGCTCCGGGTCCTCGAAGAACATCATGCGGTCCATACTCGGGCCCTTCTGGTTCTTGATAAAGTCGACCGTCGGGCGCTCAGGGGGCTTGTAGCGGTCCATCGCACGGCGCAGCATATCCTGCTCGTCCTTGGACAGCTTGTCCTCCTGCATCGTCCGCTCGTAGAAGTTCAGTCGACGGGGCGTGAGCTGCTCAATGTGCAACGGCACAGGCGGGAGGTCATGCGGCATGGGGTACGCCGACTCGAGCTTGGGCGGCTCCTTGAAAGTGGGCTTCCTGAACTCGGGCAGCAGCTTGCCATCTGGACCCATGCGCTCGTAGAGGTGATGCGTGCGCTTTTTCCTCCCTGTGCCGGCTCCTCCAAAACCATGGCCGGCACGGCGGGGAGCTACCAGGCTGAGCAGTGTGCTCGGCGAGGCCTGCGGGCGCATGTTTGAGAGTTGTAGGGAGTAAGAGAGTAGGTGATGCAGTGATTATCGCTCTAGATGCAGTCGCGCCGATAATTGCCACTGCAGCTGCTCAGAAATAAATGAGCAGCGGAGACAGATGCTCGCGTGGTGGGATGGAGTTGTTGTGATCTCCGGCAGTGGCAACGAGTGCAGGCTGCAGGACGGTTTCTACTGCTGTGGACAGTAGTAGTCACTAGCGATTTAGTGAATTAGTGATCATGATAGTTCTAAATCCAGCGTTTGCGTCGTACACAACAGCAGGATGAGGAAGGGAGTGGGTCGATGTGCGTATTCAAGTTGTGATGCGCAAGGTCATCTGGTGTGTGACCAGCGTCGTGGCCAAGTCCCTCCTTCTGATGACGACTCCCGCTGTCTCTATCTGCGTTGAGTATGAACAATGGCAGTGCATATACATGTGACGAGAGTATGCGTCTATGTGTTGTACAGATGATGTGGACAGGCTAGTGGTACAGTGTCACTCTAGTGAAAGTCTATGCCGATGGCAGGCAACGTCTACAGTAGGGCGGAAGTGGACGGGTCAAGGTAAGCAAGGACGAGCTCACAACCACAGCGAAGCAGTGGCGACTATCAACCCGACGGATGCCAGTGCCAGGTTTGCAACGCTCTGCAGTGGTCCCGAGGATGTCGCCAGGCCCGCAGACACGGCTTGTGGCTTGTCGGCGGAGGCGGAGTGTTCTTGTGTCGTCTTGTAGCCTAACGGAGCGAATGTTGTGGCATTGTAGGCCGTGCCGTTTGTCTTCTGCACCTGGCAGAGGGTCAAGAAGTTCTGGCGTCAGTCCGCGCTAGGGGAGATGCAGATCCGAAGGGGCTGAGGACGGATTTTAGGCCAAAGTCCCAGTACTCACAGACAGATCCTCCTTGATGATGACAGGCGTATTCGAACACGATTGGCACACACTGGCCGCCTCAATCATAGTGTCGTTCCCATACTCCTTGTCCGGCAATGTGCCGCGACACAAGCAGCCCAGAAACTGGTTCGAGTACTCGTACCCGTGGATATGGGCTGGGGTTAGTACTGGCACAGGGCAGTATTACCCACGAGACGCAGTGAAGGTAGTGTAGCAGCTGTCTAGGGTGTCGGCCCACTTGGTGCAGGTCGAGAGGCAGGGGTCGCTGCTCTCGCTCAGGCTGCTTGCGAACACGCTTGCGGCTGACAGCAAAGGGATCGCAATGAGAGAGGGGAAGTACATGGCGATTGTGAAGGGTGAGATGTGACGGTGCCCTTTTGCAAGATGATGGTATGAGGTCGCGACAGTCGAAGAACGAGCAAGACGAGTGGCTGCACTCGAGTAGATGCAACGCAGAGCACAGTAGGGCACCGTCCTATGATCGCCTAGGAGGAGGAACAAAAGCCGACGGCGACGGGCGCTGTCGATGTGGTGGACAGCTACGCTTGTATGATGAAAGTATCGCAGAATTGAGGCAACGAGAACCAGAAATTTGGTAGATAAGAGTCGCTGTTGAGTGTGAATGGGGCTGGCTGGTATGACGACTACACCCAATTGCCAAGGCGGCCTGTACGGTCGCCGGCTCTACCTGCTGTGCATAGGCGTAGATCGACGACGCTCTTCGAAGCTAGAGCAGGGCGACATGGGTGCCGGCGGGATCTCCCATGACTGGGCGTACGCCGCCGCTCTATGGCTCATGGCTCACCCGCAGCATGCAACATGCTGCATGTTGTGCCCTCCTGCTGCATTGTTACTGGAACACAGGTATGCCCCAGCCTTCATTGAGATGTACGACCATCGCAGCAGTTAGTGTCCTGGCAACAGCTGGGACGGGGAGGCTTGATGAGTTGCTTGCTTCTGCCATTGCACTGCTACACCATTCCTACCCGCTGAAACATTAGACTGCTGCTGTCCCTGGCGTGATAAGTCTGATCTCAGGCAGCCCAGACGCCACATTACAGCTCCAGTCTGATGCTTAGCTCAGGATAGCATGGTATATGGTATGTATCCAGCCAGCTCTGAGATGGTGCGGGAGTGCATTCGCCAGCTCTGGGTCGTAGCCAGGCGAGCCAGGCGCCCGGGGAGTGCCGGGAGCAGTGGCGACGGGGAGGGGGAGGGGAGCTGGACGGCTTCGACGGCTCGGGATGGAGATTCCAATGCCTTGGTGCCGAGTGTAAAGTCTTCATGAGAAGTAGTGCATGTGTCCCCGCGGCTCCCGTCATGCTGCTAGAGCTGCATTGAATGTGTGCGGGAGGCAGGAAGCTGCGTATGCACAGATTACTACTGCATAGTACAGAGCGTTCAGCGGTGCTATCGAGGCAGACTGTTCAGCTGCAGCAGTTTCGTATTCAGGGCAGACGTATGACTACGGGGAGGCTTGATCTTGAAACGTTGCTATCGGGCTATCAATATTGCCCTGGCGATTCTTTCATCGGGTGCTCCATTCCAGGAGTCGACTCCCGCAGCTGGCCGCCGTCGATCCGCGGTTGTGAGGACAGAGATCGCAAGGATGCTATCTCACCATGTCTGCTCGTGTTCATTTTCACAAACCAGGAACATCGAGCATAGCAAGAGCCGTCAGTGGTATAGGAACCGCAATATGTATTGTGTGTCGTACAGTGAAGCTACGCGACTTCAGCGCGACTTGACACTGCGAAACACCAGGGTTCAACAACAGAAGTACGACGCCTCCCAGCCGCCAACCCTAATTGTACGAAACATGAGATATCAGATCTATAGGCACGTATGCTTGTCGCGTCCAAACGCGCACTTCAGTCCTTCGGTTTCGGATGCAAGATGCAAGAGAGCGACGCTCGGTCGAGCAGCCGATGGTAGGCTTGACCAGCTTGGCCTTAGCTTCACGTAGAACGTGCGGACGACATCTATACTGCACCATCATCTAATACAAGATGCTCACAGTGACAAGAGGTCCAGCTTCATCGATCTAGCACATTTGAGTCAACGACAGGATCCTTGAGGCATGGCAGATCTGGTGACAGACCTCTGGATAGTTTAGCACAATTCACCGACCTCATCTGGGGTGACGATCAGTGCCCAACAAACACTCCGGTAAGTTCTCAAGACATATCTCATCAGTCCTGCACTTATGCTTGATGGCTTGATGCACAGCGCGCAGCGCGCAGCGGAGCGCAGCATGCTTGATCGAGGATGGAGTTGACGGCAAGGCAAACACATGAACATACAACAGGCTCTCTGTCAACCTCAGGAATTCGTGTCGTGTAAATCCGGGAGATGGACGCCAGCTCCGTTCGTGCTCGCACTCTGCCGATCTCCAATATCTGCACGACTACACACTCAACTCCTTAACATACAGACACAGATTGTCTAAGTCTGTGCAGACATCACATCAATGGCACTGAGCGGCTCAGAGTGATGAGGCTGCGAAGTCTACCTCGAGACACCAAACAACACTGACTCTCCTCACGTCTCTAACACCAACCTGTGCTGCTGATACGCTCAACACTGCCCTGCTTAACCGCTTGTGAGATGACGGCCCCAGACCGCACCGACATCCTGCTGTCCATGTCGAGGACGTGAGCAACACACCTCTCAGAGCTCACCCCAGTGCAACCGAAGACTACATGCAGCAAATCGTCAACCGCGAGAAGACGTACGAGTTCCGCCGCAGACTCTACCCTGCCACTGTACGCCGCATCTGGTTCTACGAGGTAGCGCCCGTCTCGGCAGTGACCTACATCTGCGAGGTGGAGACCGCGAACGTCCGCACGCGCGAGTCGCCGAACCCAATCCCCGAGGACGGGGTGGGCAACGCAGAGTACAATGCGTTCCATCCAGACTGGGAGGGATACGACTATGCGTACCGCGTGAGGTCGTGCCGGAAGCTCAAGGAGCCGGTAACGCTCGATGCGCTGAAGAGCCGGTATGGACTAGGTGGTGCTCCTCGCGGCTTGGTGTATGTTCCGGAGGCGCTGCAGAAGGATGTGGAGTGGGAGCAGCAGGAGCTGGTGTGGTCTGACATGGCATGACAGCAGGACTGGGATGGATACTGAGCCGGTCAGTCGAGTTCGCAAGCCCGGTCCTCCCTTCGCCTCAAGATTAAGTTACATCATCATCCTTGGACAATCGAGATATATCAGTTGCCATTCGTGATACTCTGTTCGCCGTGATGCATTGTGGACGAAATCGTGATACCGGACAAAGGCGAAGACAGATGCCGACATCCTGTACTCAGCTACTCAGTCAATGTCGGAGGCCGGCTAGTTTCCTCAACGCCACTTGCATGAAAAACCTGTTACCCACGCCCTTCGAGTCTTTCATCACCAAACGCATGCAACTGATTGTGCAGATGTTTATGGTCCTGCAAGTCCCCGCGCCCGCTTAGGACTGCCTCTCAGCCGGCGACATCTGGAACGATGCTCTGCCCGTCGCCCATCAACACTCATGCCCACCACATTTCACAACCCTCAATTGACCATTCGGCGACTTATACATCAACATACATGGTCAGACTATCCGCTGACCCGGCTTGTGCTCTGCGTGCTACCGCCCTCCCGCTCATGTTCTGCAAAACTTCCCCTTCCTTGCTCATAGCCTGCATACGCCCTGGCTCCGCATGCATCCCCGTCCCGCTTGTATCATACCCACATCCCCCGCTACGCCTTGTACGCGTCCCCGTCCGATGCCTCGAGCCACTCGTACAGCTCTTGGGCCTGCCGGAACGCCGTCTCCTCACTCCCGTACTTGCTGAACACGGCGTCGATCTCTGCGTCGTTGAGCGGGCCGCCCTCGCCCGTCCCAGCAGCATCACTGAGCAGCTGTGCCTCACAGAGCTTCTCCAGCCGCACAAAGTATGCCACGGCCGCGTCGACAGTGCTCGCAGCAGTGAGGATGCCGTGGTTCTGCAGGATGGCGCCCTTGCCCTCTGGTCCGAGCGCTTTGGCGATGTTGCGCCCCTCCTCATCAGAGAGCACCACGCCGCCGAACGAGGCGTAGAGCTTCACTGTGTCGCCGTATGTTGCGCCCTCTGTCGTCAGCAGTGTGACTCAGGCCCATGCAACTCAGGTTCATGCAGAACCAGCACCCACCGTAGTTCACCAAGTCGATGTTACGCCCCAGGGCACTGAACGCCCTCCCATAGAAGCTGTGCGAGTGTGCGGCGGCGTTGATGTCCGGCCGGGCGGCGTGGATAGCAGAGTGGATCGCATACCCCGCTGCATTGTACACTTGCCCGTCGCCGGGCTTGCCGCCCTCGAGGATCGTGCCGTCGTGGTTGACGAGGAGGAGGTCGGAGGCCGTCATCTGTTCGAAGGGTTTGCCGAAGGGGTTGAGCCAGAAGGCGCTTGGGGTCAGTTATGCAACACTTGCGTCGATGTAGGACATGACAGACACTCACTGCGGGTTGATCACATCGCGCACAGTAATATGCCCAGCTACACCCTCGTCGTAGCCCAGCTTTGCGAAGATGCGGAACGCGCCTGCGAGACGCTCCTTCTGTTGCTTGCGCTGCTGTCAGCTAGCCCGACGGCCTTCTTACTCACGAGCTCGAGCTTGTCCTCGTTCGAGAGGGTGTCAGGCCGTAGCTTCAGCGTTGGCTGCGCCGTCGCCGTCTGCGTCTGCGTTGCGGTCACCATGGCTGACAGTCGCTTTGTTGTTGAGAAGTTCACATCCACGCTTCCAGCTTGCTGTCTATTGAAGCTATGTATACATCTGGAAGTACCGGTAAAACCACGGCCACAAGCGATATCAGGTCTCCATATGGAATCACAATTAGTGGGCGGTGGGCATCCACAGCATGTGTCCGGCGGGTAAAGCGCTAGGCTCGGTAACTCTATTTGTGTTAGTAGCCGCATCGCTGGTGCCCGACCGCGTTATATACAGCACACGGCATAACAGCTATCTCCTACCTTGTGCCCATCCCCGACTTCTCGTCGAGATCTACACCTGCACCATGGCGACGCTGCGACTCCAGCCAGGCAAAGCGCCGCAAGGCAAGTTCAAGGTCGTTAGGCCGCCGGCGTTCAAGGTGAGTTGAGCCTCCGATTAGGGGTGGACCTCCTGAAATCACCGACTGGAGTGACCGACTGATAACAGGACGACGCCGAGCGACAGCGATACCAGAAAGGCTCGCTCGCACTCGGCGCGCGCGTGCTGGATGCTCAAGGATGGGGCGTGGGCTACAGCATCGGCATCAGTGCGCGCGATGCACTCGACAGGAACCTCATCTGGGTCCTCCCGCGCGGCAAGCCGCTCACGACCATCACCTCGGCGGACCTGATCGGCATCAACCTGGCGTCTGAGGTCGTCCACCCGTCCAAGGACGGCCGGGAGAGTGAGTGCGGAGTAGTGGAGTGGCCTGTCTGCTCATTGCTCTGCCCGTGGAGTGGTACGCCTCTGATTAGAATCGCTGACCCACAGTTGACCCCGAATGGGTCCCACTCCACCTCGCAGTCTACAACGCCCGCGACGACGTCAACGGCGTCGCGACAGGTCACACGCCGTACGCGCGCACCTTTTCAGCAAGGGGGGAGACACTCAAGATGGCATGGCAGGACGCCTGTGCGTTCTACAACCGACTTCCGGTGTGCCCGTTCATGGTGGCTGCGAATGCTGCGAGCAACCCAACGGCCGTTGCCGACGTGCTGGGGAGGGACGGAATGGGGCTTATCATCCAGAACCGCGGGCTGCTCAGCTGCTCCATGACTGTCGATGGCGCGGTGGGGAACTACCTCCGCATTGATGGGTTACTGGGGAACCAGCTGCTGTGCGAGGCGGCGGCCAAGGCGCGTGGTGGGGAGGTGACGATCATCGATGAGGAGGAGATCATTGTGAGTCGAGTACGAGTGTGTGGTGTGGCGGTGCAGGGGGTGCTCGAGGTGGTGTGGTGGTGCTGGCGCTGTTCGAAGTGGCGATAGTGGTGCTCGGGGTGCTTGAGCGGAATAGTGGTGATGGAAAAGGCAGTGCTGACACACAGTTCACGCGAGACAACACTGGAGGCGAGTACGCAAACTGGTTCATGAGCACGCCGTACTTTGCACGCCAGATTGCGCAGCATGGGTCTGCGCTCGTGATCTGAGCGAGAGCCGCGCATAGTGGGTATGCCCGGAGAGACAGTATGTATGTGCTTATTAAAAGATGGCCGTGGAAGGAGCTCTCCTTGAAGGTGCTTCAATTATCTATTGTCGCACTGCTGAACAGTTCATTGTCGCACTGCTGATCAGGAAGCTGGCACGCCGAACGCGCGGTTGCTTGCAATGAGGGCATTGGGGGAGGGGGGGAGGGGGTGGTGTTCCCACTGACCACTGAGCATGAGGTTCCGGCCTGAGCTGAATGAGCATGCGTGACTGATCTACTGAGTCTCAAGTGACAGCCCCCTGCTCGACAACATTGAGGCCTGCATGAGGGCCCAGCCCCTGCGAGGCAAGACTTGCCAGATGGTGCAAGTGTGCAGGTCAATGTCGACCGGACCCGTTGCACATTGGACTCGGACTGTGGCTCCTAGACTTGGTACTCGTTGACGGAAATCGTGAGCACACGTACTCGTGCATGTGATCGAGAATGCTGCTTGTCGTCTCGAACATCGGGTTGAAATACTGTATTGCAAGTCTCCATGATGTCTAAACAGGCGGAAGGTTAGGACTTCCAACACTGAACTGTCACCCAACCGCCAATCTTGACTGTTGGTGCCCGTTTACGCAATGCCCGCATGCGTTTCCGAACTATCGAGGCGAGCACATCTGGGTAACACACACACAGAGCAACAATCATACTCACACTCCTGAAGCTCTGGAGTCAAGCTAAAACGACCGTCGCAAAAGAGAGACCTTCAATTCTGATGCACTTCGCCCGTCGATGATTGTCGCTAGGCGGCACCGTGTCCGTGATGCTGCCACGAGTCAGCACAAACTGAGCGTAAATGATGAGACCGGTAGGTTGTGGTTTCTAAGGGATGAGGAAGTCGACGCGTCGAGCTATGTGAAGAAATATGGATTTCCTCCGATTGAACGATACGAATCTGTCTGTCTCACTGCCTTGCTTGTGTCTGACTTCAAGACAATTGACCACTGAGATGCTGTATCTATTCGCGGCAGTGCTCATAGGCCTGCGCTGTTGTGTTCAACACCACTCTGGGACAAAATCAGAGATTGCTCTCACGTCGCAAGTCAAGTCATATGGCAAGGGTCTCACGGTCTCGTGTCGAGAACCCGCTCCACATGCAAATCACAAATCACGCTCATGTAAACTCATTTAGCTCATTCGGTTGGGCGTCCCTAGGTTACCCTCTTTAAGCGCATCGCTGGCATCATATATCACCCCTGCATTATGGCAGAGCAGGAGACACGGGGCGCTCGTCTGTGAGTGTAATATCCGGTGGGCTTAGTGCATCGCAGCTGGATGAGTGCTCCACCTAGAATCCACCTCTTGTGGCAGCGCATGTGACTTATAATTCATGCGCTTCTGCCCCAACACTTCGTTCCCTGCCTCTGGAAGTCACTATTTTCGCCACTTTCCACTGCTTCCCTGGCCATGGTCTTCCTCTTCTGATGCCAGCAAACCGCGACGCCTTCGTCCTCAACCTGCTGCAGGTGCCGTTCCGGAGGTCGCGAGGCTCGTGCCCACACGTCATGCATTTCATCATAGCCAGAAACATCGAGCGCAATAATCTAGCTCGAGGGTGGGAAAGGAGTTTTCCCGTGATCCTTGCCTGGCAACTAGGAGCGAAATGTCGGATTTGGCGACAAGATGCTATCATAATCACATGGTGCTGGATGTTTGGAGAAAGCATGCAGGAGTGACACAGTTTATCTGAAGTTACTGACGTCTACTGATGGGTTCGGGATGCACACTAAGTGCTAGTAGTTCCCGCACCTCAAGCGAAGCCTTGCAACGCGTGCAGAGTATGCAAGGGGGCTCGTGTATTTTATGCTCACCTGATCACGTTTTGTAACCCCATTCGATTAGCCTGAGATGGGCAACTGATCACGAACGACTCGCTGTGGGGGCAGTGATGTTAGGATGCGATACTTGACGTTGTGGCGAGAGACTGACATTGCACTCGTTTGTTGGTAGTGTCCTCTTTGAGTTCGGCGTTGTGTCAATGCCCTACAACGGCCCGAGATCTATCTTTCCATCGTGCCGGAGAAGCTGGAGATAAAGTTATGCCACACTGCGTGCCAGAGTAATATTTGATGGCATGCCGTGCATGCATGAATCTCCAGTGGCATGGTGGCATGGCCACTCTTCGTCTCTTACAGATAGGAATCGAAAACGGTCGCTATGCATCTTCGGTTGCGGGGCACGTGTTTTCTGCTGCCAAAATAGGAACTTGGTGCAGCACTCCTGGTACCATGGTACTCCTGTCGCATTTTCCATGCAACCATGCCACTTGTACAGATCTCGAGCCTATTCCGTAACCACTGTCCACATGCAGGATGTACAAGTCCCCGCGAGGAATGCCATGCCTTTGTTTGCTCGTTTGTCTTTGCATCCGAGTGAGGCAGGAATGCGTTTGGCGTAGTGCAGGGTGTAGAGAGGGGGTCTACTATGGGAAATGACTGTAGCCTTCTTCTCTCGTCGACCTCGCGTACTGTCCATCGCTGTCAGATGATGCAAAATGGGACGTTCTCTCGATTGAGGTGCTAGCATGGTAGAGGCGTTGCCTTGTGAGCAGATGAGCTCAGTGATCCTCGCAGATGCGACGAGCACGACATCATCAACTTTTGCCTGCGTGCCATCGTACTAATCTATTAGGTCGTGCTCACTGCGCCGCATCATGTTTCCATCTCTCCCTCCCGGGCCGTCAGAAGACCACAACGCGTCACAGGATGGTCAGAACGATCTTCTTGATGCCCCGCGCCCCGTATGCATCAAACAAGCTCACATCGCGCTGTGCGCTGTGCACGCTTTGCAACGATACTTCGATGCTGGGCAGGTCTCAGACACACACATGCACACACACACACACTTACACACACACACACTTACACACACACACCTATGCGTCATAGAAGTAGCTTGTGTTGACCGTGGCGCATGGCGGCCACTGACGTCATTCCGAAACCTCGTGGTTGATCAGCGGAAAAATCAGACGGAGAAATATGGACGGCCATCGCGCATGGGGATCGAAATGATGATGATGAGTGCGTTGCTGGTAGTGACGAGTGCGTCGAGCGTGGGACGATTCCGCTTGTGCATGGGCCGAGGGGTGGCGATGACAAGCTGAGGAATGACGACGGCGCAGACCGAGGTGGACTGGGATGGCGAGCAAGGCCTGGGCATGCGATGACGCCCAGGTCGCAGTCGAGGTCAAGGACGAGCCGGACGAGGTCGCTGGACCACTGGGCGTGCACACGAGTAGTCTATTGCCCATATGCGTCGTCCAGCGGGCAGCGTCCATCGTCCATCGACCAGCGTCCATCGTCCGAGAACCGAGGCCACAGCAGTAGAAGGGCGTCGCGGTCTCATGTATTGCATTGGGCAAAGTGTAACGCGCAGTGGTGACGTTTGGCTGTCATGGATCCAGGTTCGTAGTGTAGCAGAGCCTGCTGCAGACAGGTCAATGGACAACAAGCATACCATCAAACACATTCACGTCTACACCCCAGTCGCAGTCTCGGAAAGGTATATGGCATGGAAAGGCATGGCATGTCCATCTGTCCATCTGCGTCCATCTGCGTCCGCATCGCTGCGTCTCCCCCCTGATTAGGATATCTGCCCAAGCGCCAGGGACACGAATGCAAGCGAGTCGAGGGGAAGTGCCAAACTATGACGGCGCGGCTGGCTCGTCTACCACTGGTAGCAGTAGTAGGCTGACAGGAATCACTTGATGCCACCATCCATCTGTTGCCGCTGCTGCTGCTGCAGCTGCTGCTGCTGCTGCTGCTGCTGCTGCTGTTCGCTGCTGCTGCTGCTGCTGCTGCTGTTCGCTGCTGCCGCCGCCGCCGCCGCTGCCTGCGCTTGTTCTCTGTATCCGCCGACGCCGCTGCGGGTCGCCCGTTCATGCTAATACCAATGCTGCTGGCTTTCCCTGTGACCCCTCAGTTCATCCGCCCTGCTGCTCATACCCACACTGATCACTGACCGCCTACCTCCGCCTTCGCGTCGTTCGCCGCTACTGTCGTCGTCCGAAGCTTGTCCTCCGACATACCAACTATCCAACACCCAACCCATACCCAAACGATACCTACCCCCTTCCCCTTCCATACTCCCTCCACTTTGTGTCTCCCCCGTCCGCTCGTCGCTACTGTATCCTCCTCGACTCTGTCTCCACATAACTCTCAGTCAATTCCTCGTCAACAAGCACGTGCAGGACGGCCTGTCGGCTCGCTTTCACCACCCCGCTCCACTCTACACGACTTGCTCGGCACTGCTCAACCCTCTTTTGTGTCGACAACACGTCCGGCGGCCCATTCTACTCTACTCTCCACCCGTGCCTCTGTGGTAGAGATCTGTGGCTTTTGACACTGACACTTGTCTGTCATAAGCATACCCCGAGTTTGCTTGCTTGTAACAACTACTGCTGTTGTTGTCTTGTCTTGCTACTTGTGCAAGCGCAGTGTTAGAGGGTCGTATCGCATTGAACAAAGCAATTGCCATTTGGAGTGGTATCGGAACGCGCAAAGCTAGTAAGGAATCGTGATCGCGACGCCGCCTTTCCGCCGAGGAGGAGGATTACCCCATTTCAACCCCACTCCTGCAACCAACGACAGCGTCATTTCTTCCAACACCGCCGCCGCCTACGACTTTTACATCTTCTTTCGATCGCAGTCAACTCTACGACTATCAACCTCTTTTGCAACTCGACCCCCTTCCAACGCCCTCCTTCCTTTCTTCCCCTTCTCCCCTCGACACTCCTCCCCGACCTGCATGCTGGCGCTGCATAGTCGTTCGAAAACACGCACTTCAAACCTCCACATCGCCGATCAGCTTCCGCATTAGTCAATGTTCCGTCCTCCCGGCCAGAACTTGCACTCCTCGCAGCAATAACGAAGAGGGCCACCATTGCTGCAGTCGTCGCTGCTGCCTACGACAACGAGCGATAGGGGCAGTCACGAGGTCGACGTGCGCGACATCGACGACAGCAACTACGACGCAGTCATGAGTTTCAAGTCTCCGTCGCAGTTGCCTGGTCTCGGGTCCGCGTCCGAAGCGCGCTCCCCGGGTCCTCAAGTTGTCCTGTCGCCGTCACCGCCGCTCGATGATCGACCTGATCAGCAGCAGCAGCACCAACAACAACAGCAACAGCTGCTACAGCAACAACAACAACAACAACAACATCACTTGCAACAGCAACAACGACCACACAACAAGTTCACTCACAAGAGCAGCCTCTCCTCCTCTTCCTCCTCCTCCTCACCCTTCGTCACAACTCCACAACAGCTTCAGCCACCTATCCCCCACTCTGGCATCGGCAACAACCCCTGGCATGCACTAGCAGCCATGTCGGGTGCGCCGACACCTTCGCTCGATGGACCGTCCTCATTGCCGTCACGCGAAAGTCCCATGCTCGGCCGACCGTTCGAGCAGCTGAACATTGGCGGGAGCTGGAGTGGTGCCAACCTGACTGCCAGTGAGGGGCCGTCCCCTTTCTTGCCTGCAAGTGGGTCACCGCGCTCAGCAATGGCCGCAGTAGGGACGACTAGCTCTCTGTCACCTTCGTCAAGCTCGACAACGACGGCGACCGAACGGCCAAGTGGTTTCGTGGGAGGTCCTATCGCACGACCCTTCGGTGTCAATACCAGCCCCTCGTCACCAATCGCACTGGGAGCGCTTGCACAGCGTCGTGCACTCAAAGCGAGCGGTAACACTCCCACTGTGTCGTTGAAGCCCAACCCTGCAGCCGCTGCTGCATCGAGCCCTCTCTCTATGAGCTCGTCATTCAGCAGCCTGAGCGTGCCCAGCAGCAGCAGTTCAGGCAGCAGGGGTAGTGCGTCGTCCTCGTCGTCGCATCTGAGCGCCCCCGGGCCCAGTACATCTCGGATACAGCCTCTGCCGATGTCGTCAATCAAGGACAAGGTGCAATCTTCGACCACTCTCGTGCTCGATATCCGCCCTCCATCCTCGTTTCGCCGCTCACACCTCCCAAACGCGCACTCCGTCCCTGTTCCGTCAACACTGCTTCGCCGCCCAGCATTCGACACGACAAAGCTGTTAGGCATGCTCGGACCGGGTACACGGGAGGCAGTTGCCGGGTGGCGCAACTCGACGGACATTATCATCATCGATCATGACGGGGTTGCATCAGCTACAGAGAGTACTGTGCTGTATGGCCTGTCGAGCAAGTTTGAGAGGGAGGGATATACCGGCTCGTTGTGGTACATCAATGGCGGCCATGCGGCTATCGAGGCACAGGGTGGTGTAGAGCTTGTCTCTGGGGATGGGGAGATGGACGGTACGCCTAATGCGGGGGAGGAGATGGCACCGTTGGGTATCGGGAGGTTGTCGAGGATGGCGTTCCAGCAAGGTGAGTGCGGCACGAGCACGAGCGACAGGAGAGATTCTTTCGAATGAGAATGAGTTCAAGGATGACTGTCATCCTCCGGTTGAGGGAAGTGTATGGCACTTTGCTTCGCATCTTTCTGAATCCTCATGGTCAGATTGGATATCAGAGAGGTCTAGATCGAGGCAGAGGAGTATCGCAAGCATCATGCGGTATCAAACGACGTCTGCCTATGCCATTATTTCGCCTCGATCATCTTCCTCGATTCATGCGTCATCACTCGTTACAGAACACTCCCATTCCTCGCGTCCTTACTTTCCTGTCATTTTCCTCTTTGTGCCAGTGCCGAGGTCAAATCTATCGCCTCGAGAAAGTGCACGATGTGTCACCATCACCTGTCCCCTTCTAGCTCGCATCATGTCATCTTGGAGAAAGAAGCCCCTGACACCAGGCTCCACTCGCTCTGGTTCACCCCGTCTGAACTCGCGCAAGGAGAAGAACGAAGGAGCAAACGCATCGAAACTCAACTCGACAAGCACTTTCTCCCTGCGGCAATCGACACGTACAACATCCTCAACGCATCGGAACAGACTCCAACCAGCCAACCCATTCTTTGACAACATCCGCCAGAACATCGAGCTCTCGCATGGTGGCATCACTGAGCGCATTCCACTCGGCCTCTCTGATCACGTCACGAAACGCGCTGAGGAGTTGCCCAAATTTCTGCGCAATCTCGTATCCATGCCTGATAAGGATAGTCAGGATCTGCTTGCAAAGCAATTTTACCGCATCGAGTTGGGCGAGCAGAAGCGCTTACAGAACGTCATGGACGTGCTCAGCAAAGAGAGCAACCAGGCTCCAGACTCGGCGGGCTCGAATGTCGAGCACCGTTTGCGCACTGCGGATGAGATCGAACAGCTCATGAAAACCAAGGACAGTGCGAGCTCGGGTTACTATCCATTCTCAATCACTGCAGGAGTCGAGCGCGGGGCCAAGAATCGCTACAAAAATATTTGGCCGTATGACTACTCGCGCGTTCGCCTTGCGACGCCGTGTGACGACGAGAGTGATTATATCAATGCGTCATTCGTGCAGCCTCGAGGCACTACTCGACGTTACATTGCGACACAGGGTCCACTCGACGCGACGTATCGCGATTTCTGGACGCTCGTCTGGGAGCAGAACGTGCGGGTTATCGTCATGCTCACCAAGCAGTACGAGGGCGGTCTGATCAAGTGCGGCCAGTACTGGAAGGAGGAGGAGTATGGTGATCTGCGCTTGAGGTTGGAGATTCAGACTGGTGGCGAGGACAAGCAGCATGACGCGTCAACGGGCTTCGATTTCGGCTTAGCAGCACTCCCGCCATCCAAGGAGGGCGCTACTGCAGACGGCACTGCTGATGGGCATGAACACTCTGTTAGCATCAAGCGCGTATTCACGCTGTCGCACACCAAGCACCCAGATGAGCCGCCACGCACGATCACGCAGATCCAGTGTGTCAACTGGCCAGACTTTGACGTGCCGGATGCGCCTGAAATACTGCTCGACTTGATGCGGGATGTCGACCAAGCTGTGTCAGAGACTGGCCTTTCTGGCTGTGGCGAGGACCGCTGCATGTTCCCTCCAGTGCTGGTGCACTGCTCCGCGGGTGTCGGGCGCACAGGCAGTTTCATCCTCGTGGACGCTATCGCAGACGGATTGCGACGCGAGTACCGTGAGAGTCGCAAGTCACGAACAGAAGGCGGGTCGGCGTTACTTGATGGCCAGCAGTCGCCAGGATCCTTCCCCGGACTGGTGCCACTCAAGGAGGCAGTGGAGTGCGACGGAGTTGGTACCAGTGAGGGCCCAGTCGAGCCTCGTGCTCGGAAGCCTCGCTCAGTGTCGTTTGCTGCAGACACTGCACCACCACCGCCAATGGCTGTTCCTCAGTCCGAGATGGTGCGCAGTCCTATGCCCATGGACGTGGATGGGGTCGAACCAGGCAACAGTGCTGGTGTTGAGCCTAGTGCGATCACGGAAACAGCTGCTCAGGCAGTCAAGGATGACAAGGCTACGGTGTCTTCATACTCGCCATCTACCAATTCCAGCTCTCTGTAAGTACCCTTACACTTTCTCATAAACCGGAGGTCGTCAAACTGACCCCAGTACCTCACCCCTCGACGACCCTCGCCCGGTCACTCAATCACATGTGCAGCATAACATACCGACACCTTTAAGCAGCATGGAGGAGCCAATTGTTGAGGTGCTGCAGGCCATGCGGGTGCAGCGCATGAGCCTTGTTCAATCTCTGCGCCAGTACCTCTTTGTGCACCGCGCCATCATCGTCTACTACCTGGCCATGATCGACGCCGAGAAGGGCCAGCAGGAAAAAGACGGCAGTCTTCGAGTCAATCACAATGGCGATGCAGTGCGCCACCGCTCATCTGGCAACACCACGACATCGGACAACACGTCGTCCTTCGACTCGACCGCGTCGGGTGACGACGATCTCAAGCGCAAGAGCAGCGTGACGGATCTGCAGCCGCAGACCGACGTGCGCCTGCAGCTGAACCCTGAGGCCGTCGAGTCGCTGCGCTCTGAAGCGCTCGAGGAGCGAGATGGCGCTGTGAATTTGGTGAAGAGGGCGAGCTTCAAGAAGCGTAGAGCGGCCAATGGCGAGGACTGGAGGGGCAAGAGTGTGCCTGGCAGCGAGACGCCGTCGCCCGGTATGTCGGCGACGATGCACGGAAGCCCAGGGAGGGCGCCAGCGATGCGGAGGGGAAAGTCGAGCAACTCGAGCTTGGGAACGGGTTGATGTATGGAGAGTGTGCACTGCATAAGCATTTATTCAATACTGTATGCCTTGCATAGGTCTATGGAAGGAGGTTGGAGGGCGGAGTGCGAAGTGCCGCTTGGTAGTGTTGTCTCCTGCGTGTGTGTTTATTGTAATCGCTTTCTCGCAGTAGGATACCGCCATTGTAGTACCAGGACGATTGGGATGCAGCATTGTAGCCATCGGGTAGGGCAGGGAGCAAACTGACATACAGTATGGTACAGTTATGTTAGCATTGATCTGTGTAGTCGAGATCTGACTAAGTGCTGTAGCTGATGTGTAACATCATATCGGTGCCGCGGAGCCAGTCAGGCGCTGCAAAGTATTGGTCTAGATGATACAATCTGTATATCGTCCCTATCTAATAGGGCTGTATACGCGTACAGTATCACACATGCGCCTCAAGCCACAGAAACGCTTGCCAGGCGTATACAGCATCTATCGTCAACTGGGGAGATGGTCTGCAGCAGTTTTAACCAGTCCGCTTAGAGAAAAGAGAGCGAGGATTGAAAGATCCATTATCACTCTACGGAATTAGCTCTCTACCTGATCTCAACATAGCAGTTAAATCCTGACTATTCGATGAGACAAGCACTAGCCTGAGGCCCCCTGCCTGACATGTCACAACGCCACTAGATCGACCTCCGCTTGACGTAATGCGATACTATGTATTCGACCTACCAACGTACTCAATGAGCAACAATCTAAATTCCTCCACCAAATACACCAGCAAAAGCCACAACATAGCAATTCATCTGCATTTCTTTTGCTCTTCTGCAATCGTGGTCGAGCAAGTTAAGCATCGCAACGCTGCTTAAGGAGCTAACAAGTCGCAGAAGGCACACCGCAATTGCCACCCGCTCGTTTGCCACTTTGCCACCTGCCACAACAAAAATGCTCCCGCTCATTACATGACGACCCCGTTGCCTCCACTTGAGCTCCATGGATAGATACCATAACGAGCTGAACAAAGACATCGACTTGACTTACCAGTTGCAACAGCATACTGCTCAGCCTGAGCCCATCCCAGTCGCGATGGCTGAGACATCGCGCTACGAGGCGACGTTCAAGAAGGTGCCGGGGACGCTGTCGCTGACGCCGACGCACGTCGCGTGGGTGCCGACCGTCGCTGGCGCGATGGACAGGCAGCAACAGGCGCTGGCCCGTGTAACCAGTGCGTGTGGACTCGATACCTGCCCCTCTTTTCCTCTTCTGACCGAACAGACATGCTTGCCTCGAAGCCTGGCTCGGCGCGCGTGTCGCTCATGCTCAAGTTCAAGGACGACATCCCGCACGGCGGGCTGCTGTTCACTTTCACGGCGGCGACGAGGGAGGCAGACAGGCAGGCGGTGCAGGACACGCTTGTGCCATTCGTTGCGGCGAACCGCGCATCTGCCTCTGGGACGCCGGTACCTGCTGGTGCTGGTGCTGGTGCTGGCGGGTCGACTCCGGGGGCTGCTGGCAACGGGTCAGCTGAGGGGACACCGTCGAGCTCCACGCCGGGGACGCCAGCCAGCATTGCGCGGAAGAGGAAGGCGACGGATGAGGGGGAGGCCAAGGCAAGGCGGAAGGCGAATGCGCTGCGTGAGGCGGTGCTGCGGAAGAACCCGACGCTCAAGCTGCTGCATCGGGAGTTGGTGATCGGGAAGCAGATCAGCGAGGAGGAGTTCTGGGACGGGCGGGAGGCGCTACTGAAGGCGGAGGAGATGGCGGCTGCGCAGCGGCCGGGGAGGGCTTCGCGAATCCTGGACGACCGAGATTGGAGCGGCGAGAAGAAGGACAGGGGGAAGATACAGGGCGGTACTGGTGTGGGGAAGAAGAAGGTGGCCGACAATGCGCCGGTGCGGATCAATCTCACGAGGGAGCTGGTGCGCGAGATCTTTGACGAGTTTCCGGTCGTGCAGCATGCGTACGCAAAGTACGTTCCGGGGGTGAGTAGGTGGTGTTGTGGGCTGCTCGATCGATTCCTGAGATGATCGCAGTAGTCCACACATTGTATGAGACCAGATCGAGCGGCATCAGGAGATGCTGACGCCAGATCAAAGAAGAGGACTTCTGGGCACGCTACTTCCTCAGCCGGCTATGGGAACAACATCGCGCGTCAGTACGAAAGGACACACTAGACGACTCGACGCGCAAGCCCGACGACATTTTCGACCAGTACCTTGAGGACCCGGACTGGGACACAGCACCAAAGAAGGCCCTCCCCGACATAGTGGAGAGCTACCTCGACCTCGCGGCGACAGAGGAGGACCACGGCGAGGCGTCGACGATCCGCGATGTGACCATGCAAGCAGGGAAGGAGCGCAGCTCCCTCCCTCTCATCAGGCGGTTTAACCAGCACTCGGAAAAGCTGGTCCAGTCTGGTCGAAAGGGGGCACCGGTCGTCGACGAGGATGTCAGTGGCCGTAGTAGAAATGGACAGGCATGTGATCGATTGCTGACGCTCAGATCGACGCACAGATCGAGCTCGACGACCTCGTCGCACCGTCAGCACCCTCTGTGATCCCATTACACGTCGCCTCGCGCGAGGACAGCGACAAGGGCCCCCCCGGGGTTTTGGGCGACCGGAGCGAGGACGAGCTGCGTGCCATGAGCGCAGCCGAGGCAGACCGACTCGCCAAGTGGCACATGAGCTTCGACAATGTGTGCATCGCCAACCCCGCGAACCCGACCAACCCGCACCCCGACCCGAGTCTCGCAGAGGCGTACGCTTACCAGCGCGACGCGCAGGCCGTCGCGTCCAGAGTTGTGCGGGACATGCATGTCGCTGCCAATGCCGAGGACGCGGTGTATCGTGAGTAGTGTGGAGTGGAGTGATCTGGAGTGGGGTAGGGTGGGGTGGGGTGGAGTGGAGTAGAGGAGAGCAGAGTGGGCAGAGTGGAACGGAGTGGGATAGAGCAGAGCAGAGCAGAGCAGAGCAGAGCAGAGCAGAGCAGAGCAGAGCAGAGCAGAGCAGAGCAGAGCAAAGCAGAGCACACGCTGACGCCAGCACCACTACCCGAGTCCATTCTGAACCAAATGCGCTCCTGCCACAACGCGGCATCCGAGTTCCTAAGGCAATACTGGGCGGCACTACTCCCTCCCCCGCCTGGTGCGCTCGGTGGGCCATCGCACACCCCCGCCGCGCGAGCCGCACGGGCGGCCAAGATGGCAAAGTACCTCGAGGGAACGGAGGGGAAGGTGAATGCAATCGTGACTACCGCGGAGATTGCGCGTGTCGACCCGGTCCGCGTGCGCGCCGCCATGGCGCCGACGCTGGGTGCCGTCGCTGTAGCGCTGCGGAGGGAGAAGGTCCGGCGCGAGGCGGCGAAGAAGGGGCCGGGTGGTGGAGGGGGGGCAGGGGAAGGGACAGGGACAGGGAGTGGGGCAGCGACACCAGTGGGAGGGGCAGGTGGTGGGGGTGGGGCACTAGCAGCGGCAGCGGCAGCGGCGGCACGCACGACCGAGGTCGGTGCGTAGTGTATGCATGTTTGTACTCATGGTCATGGAAAGAGGCGCGCTTCTGATGTAGGACGTACGGTACTGCTCTACACACAAATACTGCTTGCGTGTGTGGCGTGTGTGGATTGCCGTCGTCCGCATCCGGGCACACGCAGGCCGCAGCTCTGGTCCACCGTTGGCTGCGTTGGCTGTATCAAGTGTGATGTCGATGCTACTCTTCTGCTGTCGAAGCATCAAGCATCATCTCACCTCGCAACGACATGCATTCATAGGGATATGCGTACTGACGCTGACTGAACTGAACTGAACTGAACGGGACGATGTTGGGGGAGGTGAGTGTGAACCCACCGCCACTGACGTCGAGTGAAAACAAGATATCGGCAATGCTGAAGATGGGATCTGCGTGCAAGGCAGATGGATACTTGTCCTTCTGACGGTTGCTCTGCTTCATTGACCTGAAGCCAGAAGCGGTAGCAGACGCCAATGGACCCGCTCAAGCAAATTCTGACACACTGGCGGCCTTGCTCACAGATACACTGACAGGCTGGAGACAGTTTGCTGACAGACTCGACACACTGCTGACAGACATGACAAACACGCCAACAGCACGACAGACATGCTAACAGACACGACAGACACGCTGACACGCTGACAGACACACACGACAAAACCGCTGACAGACATCGGAGCTGCTAATCCATCACTAAGGCTACGCTACCCCTGCAGCCGGCAGCCAGGTAACTCGTACATCGTGTATCACTATCTACAATGCGTAGTCTCACGCAGAATGTCCATCCCCACCAACTCACTCACTACCATCACTCGCTCCCACTCGCTTAGAGGAGGTACGCGCCAATCGCAGCCGCGATGGCGAGGCCGCCCGCGGGCGCGAGCTGGCCGGCGTTGGAGCCCTTGGAAGGCGAGGGAGCGACCGAGGAGACCTTGGACGCACCGGCGCCGACGCCGCTGCTCGCACCCGAGGCCGCGGCGGCACCGGCGCTCACGGCACCAGAGCTAGCAGCACCCGCGACGCTAGCACCGCCCGAGGTGGCAGCGGCGCCACCGGCAGCGACACCGGACGTGGCAGAGGCGCCGGCGGCCGCAGCGCCAGAGGTAGCAGTGCCAGCAGCACCAGCGGCACCCGAAGCACCAGTGGCAGCGGCGCCAGAGGCACCCGCAGCAGCACCAGACGCACCAGCACCCGAAGCACCGGCACCAGAGGCACCAGCGCCAGCAGCGCCAGAGGCATCAGCGCCGTTCTCGGCAGAGCCAGAGGCGGCAGCACCGTCGGCGTCAGACGAGCCAGAGGCAGCCGCGTCGCCCGAGGGAGCAGCACCGCCGCCAGTGGCAGCAGCGCCGTTGGAGCCGTTACCGCTGGCACCGGCAGCGCCTGAGGCACCAGCGCCGGCAGCACCAGCACCGGCGGCACCGTTCTGGCCGTTCTGGCCGTCCTGGCCGTTCTGGCCGTCCTGGCCGTTCTGGCCGTCCTGGCCGTTCTGGCCGTCCTGGCCGTCCTGGCCGTCCTGGCCATCCTGGCCGTTCTGGCCGCCCTGGCCACCGTTGCCACCGTTGCCGTTGTCGTCCTGGCCGTCCTGGCCGTTCTGGCCGTCCTGACCGCCCTGGCCACCCTGGCCACCTTGGCCATCCTGACCACCCTGGCCGCCGTTGCCACCGTTACCGCTGTTGCCGCCCTGCGAGCCGCAAGCAGCTTCGGCAGCCGCGTAGGCAGACTCCCAAGCGCCGCCCTGGTTGTCAGCAGGAGCTCAGAGTAGTGATCAGCTGCAGACCAGCCCAACGCTGATCTGCAGCTAACGCAGTACTTACGTCGCAGCGGTTCCAGATGCAGTCGAAGCGCTGGTCACAGGGGAGCGAGTGGCACTCGGCCTCGCAGCCGCTCTCGTGGGTCGCCTGGCGGGGGATGAGGCTCTGGGTGTCAGCGGGCTCGCGGAGACAAGTGAGGGAGAGGACAGGAAGAGCAGAAGGTGAGTGATGGTGAGGGATAACAGTGATGAGATCGAACGAAGCGCAGGGAGATCGACGGGATCGCCCAAGGACATGACACAGGATATGAGGAAGGTAGGGGACATAAGCGCGAGAAGAGGCAAGGAAGCTGGACAACGAACACGAGAGGTGATGACAGCGTGTACAACGAGAAGGGCGGCAAGGTTGGCCATGAGTGGCTGAGGAGGACGAATAGGCGCATGCGTTGAGGCAAGCACTATGGGATTGGAAGGCTCAGACTCTATGAGGTTGAGGAAGGTGATCTGCAGCAGAAGGTGGAGGAGGTGGGATGGCGAGGAAGGTGGCTCGAGGAGGGAGTAAGAGTGTGGTAAAGGAGGATAGGGTGAGGAAGTGTGTCTCGACGAAGGTGAGGGAGGTGAGTAAGATGTCTCGAGAGGGTGAGGTAGGCGGGTGAAGGTGTCTCGGGATGAAAGTGACTCGGGAGGAAGGTGTGTCGAGGAAGATGAGGAGGGTGGGGGAAAGGTGAGGAAGGTGAAGGAATGACTCGAGAGGGTGATGAGTGTAGGGAAGGGGCTTGAGGAGGGTGAGGAAGGTGAGTGGAAGGCAGATAAGGCTGGAAAGGAAGGAAGAGGATCGAGATGAGACTGGGAGATGCTCGGAGCAGCAGTCTCGGGCCTGGAAACCTCAGTGCAGGTGGTGCAGGAGTATCTCAAGGCAGAGGAAGGTGGATGAGCCTCAGTGGCCCGAAATAGGCTCTTGGGAGAATGAGCAGGTTCGAGAGCCTCGAGGAAGCTCCACTGTCTCGAGCAGGACGCAAGTGACTCGAGAGCTGTGTGAGAGACTCCAGCAGACTCGAGAGAGTCGACGATGATCGAGGAGACTTAGAGAGCTTGAGAGATACCCCAAGTGCTCGAGGAAGCCCGAAGGACTACGAGGAAGCACAAGACCAGCCCAGCCACCTTGTAAAAGGCTGCAGAGACGCTACCAGAAGCTCTTGCAAGACCATGAGACCCAACAGCAGCCCTCATGGACTCGCGAGAGACGTCTGTGACACACGAGGAAGGCAGCACGACACACGGGGAAGGCAACACGAGTCTCTACGGAAGGTGTGTACTCCTCTGACTACAAACGACGCGTCTAACTACCACACCACACTCAACACTTACCGGGCTGGCGAGGGCAAGAGCCGGGAGAAGAGCAATAAGAGCAGTGACGCGCATTGTGGTGTCGAGTGCTGTGGATTATAATACGTTCGTGTAGGTCGTGACGAGAGAAGGTATACGAAGAAGGAAGCGCTGAGTAGAAGAGAGAGAGAAGAAGAGAAAGAGAAAAGATGGAAGATAGGAGTGTTTGGTTGTATACCTCGGTGTGTGGTACTACTACCAGGGATGGAAAGTGAGCGAGCAACGAGCGAGCAACGAGGAATGGGCGGGCACGCCGTGCATGCAGGGTGCATGCTTGTGCGCGCAGCAGCCGAGCAGCAGCGGATCACGCATCACCGCATCGCCTCGCATGGCATGCACTCCGCGCAGCGCAGCACATCGCAGCAGCGCATCACACCTACACTACTAGTACTACTTTGGTTGTTCACGTTCTATGCCTCATCGCTACCGGTCAGGGTGGGTCTCGATCACGCCCCGCCAAGAGATGAAACCAGCGCCGTGCCACCGCCGTGGGTTATTTTAGGGTTGCACGCGTTGCTACTGTACGTCTACCGTGCTACGGAGCGGGTGCAAGGAATGAATGCTGCTGTGACCTGTGACCGACGCGATAGGTGCCGTGCCTCCTTCCTTCTACCATCCATGCATTACAGCACCTTTGCAGCCCCTTCCATCCCGATCTGGTGCAAGCGAGGTATTGTATCTACATTTGGACGCTGACTAGTGCGCCAGACGTTAGTGCATTCCGGTAAAGCGTGTTTTGAGCAGCAGCAGCAGCAGCAGCAGCAGTGGGCAGTGGAGGGGATCGCGCTGAGGCATAAGGTGTGGGGGGTGGTGAGGTCGATCCCTCTGCTGCTCAAGCCACTGCGTCATGAACTGACAAGAGGAAGTATTGGCGTCATAGATCATAGACCGTGTATGGGGTGACTGCTTGATCGACGGGCACCGTGCGATCAGTGGCTGTGCTCAGCTCTGAGCTTGCTACCAGGATGAGATCACAGAAGATGTAGGAGTAGGAAAGGGCTGTCACTCATCTCTGGCAACCTCTACCTCGGCTCGTAGATGGGAGCACTCCTACCATAACGAGGCGCGAGGCTAGCTCATACAGGAGATGTATATTTATGCATCCGAGGAGATCATAGATGAAGGGGTAGGAGTGATATGGCCCACCGGATGGTCGGCGAGCACAGCCGCGCCCTGAGGTGCATGCTTTTTATATGTCATTCCCCCGGTCATTACCGTCTCGCGTCTCGTTTGGCTCGCCGACAATGTGCGACACAATTGTTTGATCACTGCTGCTGGGTGCTGCTGGGTGCTCCTGCCTGGCCAGTGCTATCGGCAAGAGTAGTGGACAGATGATTGATCTGATGCGAGTGACAGTGCTCTGTTGTACCATATCCATATATGCAGGATCGATGCACAACGAGCTGTGAGCTTGAGATCGATATTGCTTTTGAACGCACTGGACTAAGCATAAGCATAATCAGCAGCAACGTAAGGCTCATGAAGCGGCATCGCGGCAGATCCATATTCGGAACTAGTAGCGTTTCCATAGGCACCACGCGCGACGCGGACGCGTCGAAACACAAACCCAAAATACGACTCCTCCCCCTCTTTGCGACCGTCTCCAGTCGCGACCTGCTCTGCGCTCGACTCTGCTCGACTCTGCACGACTCTAGATGTAGACAGATGCATACACCATTGCATCGGTTGCACAGACGCGTCGAATCCTCACTCTTTGGTTGTCACCCGGTCCGGGCCGTAGGTCAGGCAGGGGTAGGGATGGAGAGATCTGTCCAAGGGGTCGAACTTGTTGATCTCAGGCTGCCATGTCTACATTGCAGTTGCTAGTCTGCATAGATTGCCTTGGGCCAGCGCACTGCCCTAGCGCCTAGCGCCCCCCGCATGACACACGTGCTGCTGCGGCAGTGGGCTGGGTGAGCGAGTTGGAAAGGTGGAGAGCGGACGAGTGGCATTGCCGTGAACGGTACGGTGCTCGTTTTCTCAGATCATCGTCTGAGCGGGGTGGTGACGGCCCACAGAAGACAGGCGCGTCTATGTGTGATGACAGCATTTGCTGCATAGAAGCAGTATGCAGGCTGTCCATTTGTTGCGAGCACGGAGTTAGTTCAGAGATGAATCGATGCATCACTTCGCATCGCACCGTCGAGGTGCTATGCGTGCGCGGATGGATGATTTGCGCGTGAGACGCCACTGGCGCGATGACGCCGCAGAGAAAGTTCACCATCAGCACCAGACGTGCAGTCAGGCAGGGATGGCGTCGCTTCAGCAAAAAGCAGCCACGGGGCAAAAAAAAAACATACACCGTAAGGGAGTCGAACCCCTGCCGCGTCGAATCCGTGCTCGTTGAGGAGCAAACATGGCAACGACGCATGATACCGTTTCACCAACGGTGTTGTGATGGTGGGGGGTTGAGGCGATGGAGGTAGTCCTGCTTGCTGGTTCGTGGCAGGCATACTGCTCAAGCGTTGCAGATGCTGCTGGCTAATGGGGTCGTGTCCGTTGTGGCCTCGGGTCTAGCTTGGTGCGCATGGCAATACTAGCAAGAGGGAGCTGTAAACCCTCCGTCTATGATGCATGATCATATATACAACACATGTCTCCTGCCATGCACAGAGTGTGATTTCACGCATTTCCATTGCTGCACTTTGGCCCAACACTCAACCCCAAGTCTTCGATACGCCCAGTTGCCAAGCCATACAGCCATCCATGGACGTGAACATCCTTTCCGTCCTGCCATGCCTTCTTGACCGCCTGTCGTTAGCCGTTATTCAATAGCATAATCGCCAAAAATTCACCATAAAAAAGCCACAGAAATGGCCGAGAAAAGGAGGCTCGATAACGAAAGCCGATCAGGCGCTGCTCACCCTCTCCTCCCATCATGCTTCTGCCCTCACTCTCTTCACTCGCCCCGACCGACTTGGACCCCCTCCCACATTCTGCCACTGCAACAAGTGAACACGCACGTTCAACCACGCTGGGTGAAGGAGTCTCAATACACGCTGCGCTCTGCTAACCCTCAAACTCGGACGAGTACCACCTAAAGTCTTACCCGTGGACTCACCTCAGACTTCGCCACATTCTCCACGCCAGCCCTGACATTGCCATGTATAAGCTCACTCAGCCCAGCGGCGGGGGGCAGTTGACGTCCCAGCTCGACCAGAGGCTGCAGCCACTGCTCCAGAGCGTCCGACCGCCCCTCCTTCCCTCCGGCCCCGTTTGCTATCGTCTCCCTGGCGCCATTCGTACATTCCTCACTCGCGTTCTTGCCGACTGCACTATGACTGCCCATTCCGTCCTTCTCACTGACTCCGTTCTGACTCTTCATCTCGACCCCGTTGTGGTTTGCTACCCCCACTCCCCCATTGACCCCGTCCCGACCTCGACCTCCAGCTTTCCCGTTGACCCCGCCCTGACCTCCAGCTTGCCCGTTGACCCCGCCCTGTCTCTCCACGTCCCCCCTGCCCGCCGCCACGGCCTCGCCCCTCGCCTGCCCCAGGGCAGCAACACACCCACCACACCCCGTGTGCCCGACTACAACCACATGCCTGACTCCCAGATGGCCCACTGCATAGCTCAACGCCGCGTGAGCAGACACATCGTCCTCACGGAACTGATTCGCCACATTGCGGACGACGAAGAGGTCTCCCGGTGACAGGCCGCATATCGTCGTCTCGGGCACGCGCGAGTCCGAGCAGCCAATCCAGAGGATCCTCGGGCGCTGTGGGGTGGTTGCGAGGGTGGGGAGGAAGGATGGGTTGTTGGTGGTTGTGGTGTGGGCCCAGTGCGCATTGCCCTCCAGGAGGGGGGCGAGGTCGGGGTGTGTGGCAGAGACGGGGTCCTGGGCGTGGTCGGCGATAGGAGGGCGCGTGCCGTTGCGCACGGGGTGGTCTGGAGGGTCTGTGTGGGAGTTGGGGTGGGTACATGAGGGAGGATCGCAGTGCGTGTAATCATGGGCGTGGGTGTTCTTGTGTGTATGGTGGACGTGGGGGCGTGTGGGGTCACCAGCGACTAGGGCGGTGACTGGCACAGTCGAGGCACTGTACGAGGGTGACTCGAGGCGACATGGCGAGCTGTCACGGCCCTCAGCGTTGAGAAGGGCCGAGACGGAGCTGGGTGTCGAGTTGCGAAGAGACGGCGAGTCAGGCGGTGGTGGCTTGGAAGGTGCTGCCGCGTCCAGCGTGAGTTCATTACTGATTGTCATGGGATGCCTAGTCCAGATGAGCTGCGACACCGCGAGTTGAAAATCTCCTGATGCTGCTGTAAGTCCAAGCGCCCACAGCGGTTAGCCTCACTGTCAATGGTGAGCCCAGGAGGTGGTGCGAGTGCTACGAGTGCTGGGAGTGCAGGGAGCGCTGGGATTGCTCGAGTGCTGGGTACTCGCTGAGGAGGGCCGAGCATGACAAGCTAGCGAGTAGTTATAAGTAGCAGTCATGTTCGCCGAGTGATGCATGAATGCCTCTGCACTTTCTTGAGAAGCACTCAGATGCGACCGAAGCTCACTGCACACTGCATTTGCATCAACAAGGCGCGAGGCGAGGCGAGGCGAGGCGCTGGGAATGTTGGCGGTGCGCCAAGAATCACTGGTGAGCAAGTGCCACTTGGTGACACCCACAGTGACCAGCACGGGGCCTGGCGCCAAGGTGGCGGTCGGTGTTTGGGCGATGGTAGCGGGCGACGATGCAGTTACAGATCCACAGGACGACTGAACTTGCAAGGTATGCACTGCGCACTGTGCACTGCGTTCAGTATATAAGTGAGGACAAAGCACACCTCGCATCTGATGGCGCCCCATTAAATTCACTCCCCGCACAACGCGCGCATCACTCTTCCAAAGCGAATCCACCGACTGCTCCAACAACGCAGTGCGAGGCACTTGCTGCTTCAGTATGCTCAGCGTCTCGGCAACGGTAATACCGGCTGTCTCTCGCAAGACAGGTGATGTTCGAGGGAGCGGGGCAGTAGCCACTCACACCAGCCAGAGTTGCAAACGCGCAACCACTGCCTCGCAACCCGCGCATCATTCAGCCGTCCGCTCACAACTCCGGACTCCTTCCTCCGAGAATCAGAGCACGCCCATTTAGGGAGCGTACTGTATGAATATCACAGATGAATGAGCAGACCATTCATCGTGCAGGTGAGGTTAACCCTCTCGAGCCACTAGCGATCCCCGACATGGCATCGCATACTACAGTACACAACCCCGACCCTCTCCCACAAAGTCCGTCAACGTAGTTTCTCCAACGGCATGTCCCTGTCGACGCCCAGCCCGCACCACACACGCCCCATCCACACTCAGCCGACAATGCAGTGCATGAATAGTAAAGTCTATCTACCCACCTCCACCTCTATCTCCACACCCCACCCCTCTAGAGCTCCTTCTTCTCCTTGACCACGTCGTTCAGCTCCGGGAGCTTTGCCTCCGCCTTCTCCTTCTCCTCGAGGGCGCGGCGGGCCTCGCGGCGCTCGCGGCCGCGCGTGACCATCTCGGCGGGCTCGAGGTCCGCAAAGAGGTACTTGCATGCTGTCTCGATGATCGCACAGCCGCCAAAGTCGAGGACCATGGTGATGGCGAGCTTGATGCGGAACTGCGGTCAGCGGGGATTCATACCAGAGTTGCTGTGCACTACTCACCGGCCACGCCATGTCGACAAGCTGGAGCCACGCGTTGAACTCGGGGAGGATGTCGAGGGCGCCAGAGTACGCGACGGCCGAAGCACCCAGGAGACCGAGGTAAAGAGGGCGGTTCTCACGGATGCCCTCGCGGAAGGGGCGGCCTTGGAAGTTGAGCACAAAGGTCGACACCTGCTGCGACAGGCCGAGGAGGTAGATGGCCGTGTTGAGGAGGGTGGGCTCGAACTTCTTCTCGAGGTCGATCTCGCCGCGGCTGGGGGTTAGCGGGTCACTCATTCAGAAGTATCTAGGTGGGATTGCTGCACCTAGAGGAAGCGATGGGGCCGCCCGAACTCACTCCTCGATAAGCTTGGCAAGACCAGTAACGTAGACAAGGGCAGCGATGTGGATGGCAAACTGGCCCAGGACCGAGAGCAGGACATAGAAGTTGAAGATGTTACCCAGAGGGCGCTCGCGGGAAAGCTTCTCAACAGGCTTGGCACGCGAGATGCACAGGAAGCACACGCTCATCAGCATACCAGTAATGGTCACCTGGTAGTCGCCAAACTTGATGCCGTCGAGGTATTGCACTGAGAGCGAGTACGCCGTGATGAGACAGTTGAGCGCGAGGATCTTGTACATCTGGATCGTGGCGACGAGCGTGCAGCGGCCCTGACGGATGATGTTTGAGATGGCAGCGACGTTGGACAGCTTGGAGGTGAACGGCGCGGCGCACGACGCGTCGCCGAGTTTGATCTGCGGCACGTCCTGGCCCTCGTCCATCTCGGCCATCTTGGACGTGATGGTGGTCAGGTCAAACTTCTCCATCGGGTTGCGCTTCTTTGCCTGCTCGTGGCTGCTCGCCACCTGCTCCTGCGTCTTCACGAGCTCGGGGTACGCCTCGCGAAGAGCGGGGGGAACAGGAGGTGGGGGCTGGTTGAAGCGGGCAGAGATCTTGCACTGCTGCTCGTAGACCTTCTTGAGGCGCTCGTTCTTCTGGTGCTCGGCGATGGCCTTGAGGTCGTCCGCGGTTCCGTCGAGCAGCGCAACACCAATGTGCGCCTGCTTGAGTGCACCGACATCGTTTGTGCCGTCGCCGGCCATGAGGGTCGTGAAGCCGAGGTCGCGGAGCGTAGAGACGATGTACTCCTTCTGCGCGGGCGAGACACGCGCGTACACCCAGGTGTGGGTGACGAGGTCGATCCACTGGGGCGTGTTCTCGAAGACGCGGACAGCAGCGCCAGTGATGGTGATGTCGTAGTCGCGCAGAATCTCAGGGTCGATGGGGGCAGAGGGGTCAACGGGGATGATCTTGGTCTCGTCAACGTTGCGCCACACGAGTTGGTCCGAGCCCTCAGACGAGTCGAGGATCATGACGTCGCGGTCGATGATCTCGACGTCGCGAGCAACGTGCGCAGCAGTGAGGGGGTTGTCACCTGTGATCATGATGCAGCGGTGCGAAGCGTCAGCCAGCATCTTGAGCGTCTCGACAGCGTCAGGCTTGAGAGGGCAGTGGAAGACGAGGAAGCCGGCAAACTCGAGGTCGCACTCGACCTCGTCGCGGTGGATGTGGGTGATCTTCGAGGCGTCGATCTTCATCTCCTTGATGCCAAGGGCGATGACACGCGAGCCACGGCGAGTGTAGTAGCGGTAGGTGTCCTCGTAGTGCGCAGGGACGCTCTTGTACATGCTCTTGAGGGTCTCGGGGGCACCCTTGACAGCGGCGATCCATTGACGGCCTGCGGGGTTGACAACGGCGGAGATGGTCGACATGCGCTTGAGCGCAGACGAGAACTGGAAGCGGCGGCGGATGTTGATGAGGAACTTGTGGGGTGCGTCCTTCGAGTTGGGCGAGACGTTGTCGCCCTTGGACACCTTCCAGTCGAGCGCGGAGAGTGTGGTCTTCTCCATGGGGTCGCCGACGACAGTGCCGTCGTCGAGGAGGACGAGCGCATGGGCAGCGGCCAGAGCCAGAGTCGTCTCCTTGCCTGTCTGGGTCACGTCGACGAGGCGCTTGGGGTCCTGCGAGTCCACACCACAGACACCCTGGACGATGAGGTCCTCGGCGGTAATGGTACCAGTCTTGTCAAAGCAGCACACGTCCACACGGCCAGCGAAGGGGATGCGGAAGGGCTCTGTGCAGAAGATGGCGTACTTTTGCAGCGCAACGAGCGAGGCGTTGACAGCAAGCGAAAGCTCCATAGGCAGCTCGGGAGGCACGACGGAGGTGATGATGAGCACACAGTCAAGGAGGAGCTTGCCCTTGGCGAGGCCGCGCTCGAGACCCTTAATCCAGACGTAGGCAGATGCAGCGATGGCAAAGATGAGCAGGAAGCCGATGAACAAGAAGCTCTCAAAGTTGTTGGCAGACACACGCTCCTGCGAGAAAATCATAGTGCGGACAAGCTGGCCCTGGGCAGTGCCGAAGCCGGTGCGCAGCACGACACCCAGGCAGCCCTCATCGGGAGTCTGGAGGCCACCCTCGCCTGCCTTTTCGACCTGGAGCGCCTTCGTGCCCGAGAAGAGGACGTTGTTGCGGTCCGCGCCGTTGATGTCGAGGCGGTCTGTGGGCTCACGGAGCTCGACGCTCTCCTTCAGCAAGGGAGTCGACTCGCCAGACAGCATCGCCTCGTTGACGATGGCCGTGCCACGCAGGAGAAGGACGTCACAGGGGACACCAGAGTCGGGCTTGGTGCGCAGAATGCTGACAAGGTCGCCGGGGACGAGATCCGAGCTGATCACCTCGGACCACTTGCCGTCGCGGAACACCTGAACAGGGTATGGCGTGATGCTCATCGTGCGGAACTCGGTGAGCGTGCGCACGCGCTGGAAGACGACAGTGCACTCGAAGACGACGAGCATAAAGGCGGTGAAGAGCGAGTAGTACCAGTACTCATCGAGGCACCAGAGGGCGACACAGAACATCTGGAAGACGAAGAACGGCGCAACGGCGTGCTCTGCGAAGAGCTCCATGAACTTGGGGATGGGGATGTGGCACTCGTTGGGGCCATACGTCGCCTTGAGGACATCAAGAAGCGGGACTTCGTCCTTGCCTGCGGTTGCCTTGGTGGAGTGGGTCATCACACCCTTCGTCTGCTGGAAGTACGCGAGGGGAGGCGACTCGTCGCAGGGGTACGGGATAGGCGTAAACGTCTCCTGCTCGTAGCTCCAGACATAAGTGTCACGCTGGTAGTTGAACGAGTAGGTCGGCTTGTCGGCGCCAGGAGCAAGCTTGCTCTCCAGCTTGACCATCTCACCCTTGCCACGGCCCTTGCGGGGCACGACGCGGACCATGGTCGCCGACTCGACAGAGTTGGCGGGCGAGTAGCATATCCTGGCGCGCACCGAGTTGCTCCATCGCGTCGCCAGGAAACTCAGCGCATGGCCGCCAAAGAGCAGGACCGAGTAGATGAAGGTCCACTCCTCGGACACGATCCAGTCCTTGTACCGGAAGTGGTAGGCATAGAAGAAGAGGGGGTAGAGGGCTGGGGTTAGCAACAGTTCTTGCTGATGCAAAATGAGACTTTACGCACAGAGGAAGAAGAGACCGTAGATGCGGAGGACGATAGGGATGGGATTCTGCAGGCTGATCCAGTCGATCTCCTGCGACGATATCGCCAGGCGGGATGTTGATCTGTTGTCAGCTGCTGTCTGCTCAAACCAGACTGCGATGCAGCCACCCTGCTCACTTCTTATCCCGCGACATGATGGCAGAGTACGAAGACTGGCGTTGAGCAGTCTTCTCTCTTTTCCGTTTCACTCCAACGAGATGGCGACGACGACAACAACGATGCTGATGCAGACTATATCGAGTATCGCAAAAGTCGACGACACCGCGTGGTGGCGGATGGATCGTCGAACGAGCATGGCATGGCGACTTGGCCGGTGGATGCCGTGGGGTGACACGTTGACGCCGCGTAATTGCATTAGCCTGGATTAGGAGGGTTTGTAATCGTTATTGGATGGAGATCAGCCGTTCAGTATTGTGGTATACTACATATCCTAATCGCCTATATGTGTAATCTACCGATCTATTACATTCACCCCACACTATATAGTGCCACATATCGACGCCGACAATTGCCCCCGCTCACGTGGCGATATACGGTGGCCGTTGTTAATAGGCAGTTGATTAGCATTACGAGCAGGCTACAATAGGAATATCGATGGCTGTCTTATTGTCTGCTTCTAATCAATCGCGCGTCATTCCGCGTCCTCATTCCGCGTCTGATCTCCCCTCCCTCCTCCACGTTAACCTCGCGCATCCTCGCGCCTGATCGATCCGATCTCCTGTTGACAGATAGCTCATCCTCAGCCGCCATGAACATTTTCCGGTTCTTGGGTGAGTGGGGGTGCTGGCGGCCAGTCGTGCTTGTTCGCCCTTGACGCCGTGCTCAGCTCACACTCCAGGCGACCTCTCCCACCTCGCGTCCATCTTCATCCTCCTGCGCAAGATATGGACGTCAAAGTCATGCCGCGGCATCTCGTTCAAGACGCAGGCGCTGTACCTCGTCGTCTTTGTGTGCCGCTACCTTGACCTCTTCATCGAGTACAAGGGCCTGTACAACACGGTCATGAAGCTGTTCTTCATCGGCTCGTCGGCGTACACCCTGTACCTAATGAAGGTGCGCTTCCGCCCGACGCAGGACCCCGCGCTCGACACCTTCAATGTCTGGTACATTGTTGGGCCGTGTGCCCTCTTGGCACTGATCTTCAAGCACAAGTTTACCTTTGACGAGGTCATGTGGTCGTTCAGCATCTGGCTCGAGAGTGTTGCGATTCTCCCGCAGCTGTTCATGCTGCAGCGGACAGGCGAGGCGGAGACCATCACGACGCACTACATTGCTGCGCTGGGTCTGTACCGTGGGTTGTATATCCCCAACTGGATCTACAGGTGAGTAGTGAGAGGTGGGGGGAGGGAGGCCAGAGTGGGGATGGCAGTGGAAAAGGGGCGAAGGCGACCCCGTCTTGAGGGCAAGGAGGAGGGACAATAGCGAACAAGGATGGAGTTTAGTGGGAGGTGGCGGTGTGCTGGGGAGGTCCAGCGCGATCAAGGTGTGGCTCAAGGGGGGCGACGGTGCGACGGGGTACCGGAGAAGAGCGAATGAGAGAGGATGGGCGAGACCATCGAAAGGAGGTGTATATGAGAGGACGAACGAGACCACCGAGGATAAAAGAGAGACAAAATCCTACCTCAGAACGAGTGATGCTGAGAAGGTTATCAGCAGAGAGACAGAGCGGTGAATGAATGAGATAGGGATGAGATTGTGGATTGCGAAGCAAAGGGTCAAGAAGAGCATGGGAAATTGTGGAGAGCGTCTGCCTGCCATCGCAGAGAGTATCGCTATGTTGGCTGGTTACAGCAAAGAGGGTGTCTGCAAGACGTGCTACAGGATGCGTAGCTCACCCCAGGTACATCGTCGAGGGCCAGGTCGATCCCATCGCCGTCGTGGCAGGTATCATCCAGACAGCCATCTACGCCGACTTTGGTTACATCGTGAGTTTCTCTCTCCTCCGGGCCCGCTGACATCCAGTATGTGACAAAGGTGCTGCGTGGACAGAAGTTTGAGCTCCCCGCATGAGTTGGCAGTGGGGGAGATGGGAGGCAGGGGTAGACCGCGCGGATGCCTCTCTGTGAGAGACAGAGAGCGGAGATTGGACACGAAACGTCAGACGCCAGCGACGAGGCGGACGCGTTGGCGGTGTTGGTGTATCTGCACAAACGCAACAGCGGCATGTACGACGTGCGTGCCGTATCATAGAGCAATGCATGGCAGACATGTATCGAGATAAGTGATCGGGAGTAGTTGGAAGATCCGAGTACAGGCAGCAGGTTCTCACGGAAACTGCGACAATGAGCAGCAGCAGAAGTATGACTGCTGGGCATTGTAATGATGCGAGCATAAGGGGATCTGGAGGGCTGAATTCTGCACCACAGGACGCTAGACAGCTAGATGAGCTCGCTCCGAAGCTGACGGATATGAGAAATAGCTGGAGGGAACAAGCACGGGATAAGAGTATGCTCATTGCATTCTCGTACTCAGAGCTTCTGGCAATTCCCAGCTCTGCACGAGCGCTGTGACCATGGAACGATGCATGCAAACATGTATGAGAAGCAATGATGAAACGATGAAGAAGCAATGAACAAATGCAACAAGAGCCCAGAGGAGGCAGGTGGAATTACGATGTCGGTGGTGGTACAATTATACAGTCGTCGGGCAGATTCAGTGCAGCTGTCAATGCAGGAAGTGAAAGCCCTTCCGGTGTGTCGAGTACGTCGCCTCGTCAAGATTTCGATTCGATGAACAAGGTGTCGGTCCTCATGATCATGTTGGCGAGCACTGTTGTCGTGTCATGCCGGTCGCGCTAGGCCGCAGGGAAGCTCGCAAACAGCGCCAACAGCTCCTCGCTCATGTTCCCCGCCGCGATCTTGGAGAATAGATCCTGCATCGCGAGGTCGTCGGGGGTTGCCACTCCCTTCTCGTCCCCTGTCGCGGAGTTCTCCTTCCCATCCCCAGTGGCACCTCCCTTCTCATCAGTCGTGCTCAACTCCCCCTCCCCCCCCGGCGTGATCGAGTGCCTCAACCCCGACTGCGCCGGCGACACCTTCCCGCCACACTCGCTGTCCCTCGGGCTCGGATCAAGCGGACTGTCCCCCGGCGATGAGTACAGGAGCCCCGAGGGCAGACTACTCGGCAGCGCGGGCGGGGAGCTAGGCGGGAGCTGGGAGAAGTCGAATGGCGTCGTTGTCGGCGACGACTCGAACCCAAACGACGACGTGCGGTTAAAGAGCTCGGAGAAGACGTCGTCCTCTGACTGGGCGGGGAAATCGCTTCCCTGTTGGGCGGGGAAGTCGCTCCCCTGCTGGGTCGGGAAGAGTTTTGTAGCAGATGAGACGCCGTTGAGGTCCGCACTTGTGTGGTGTGCTGGGGTGGTCGAGAAGGTGTTTGCAGACGCAGAGCCAGGGGGCATCGCGAAGCCGTCGACGTCGAAGAAGGCCGAGAGATCGGTGTTCCAGTCTACTGCGTTTGTGGCTGCCGGTGTGCCCTCCCCGTCGTCGCTGAGGGGCATGGCTAGGGATGGCTTGTGGGCGTGGCGAGGCGTGTTGGCCCGAGGTGAAGCGGGGGCGGGGGCGGAGGTGGGGGCGGAGGCGGAGGGTGTGGAAGTGGATGCTGCGGGGGTGGTGGTAGATGCTCCGGGTGTGTTGGTGGTGGTTTGAGGTGGGGCAGGGGTCGGGGTAGGCTGTGTACCTGGTGAAGAGGCTGGTGCTTGGCCTGCCAACCTTGCACTGTTGCGGAGTGGCTTCGGGGCAGCAGCTGACCCCCTAGCAGGGGAGGTCATCGGCCCATCAGACTTGCGCGCTGATCGCAGGTTCGCGATACGCTGTGCGTCCTTTTCCGCGACCATGGTGAGCGTCCGCTTGAGACCCTTGTCCACTCTATCTGCGCGCGTTGTGGCAGTCTGCTTCCCCTTGCCCTTGGTGTCGTCCGACTTGCCGTTGTTATGCCAGAACTTGTCGGGGCGCATGACACGCTTCTTGTTGAAGTACAAGCCACACGCATTGCACACGCGCACGACTTTGCCGTCGTCGATCTGCTTTGTGCGCCAGACTGAGCTCCGCGTCGTGCTGCAGTTCCAGCAGCGGTACTCGTCCATCGCGCTGTGCGAGTGCGAGTGCGAGGGGCCAGCGGGCTCCGAGTGGGGCACGGGGCGGCGCTCGGCAATACGAGCACGCTTGGCAGCAGGCTCATCGGAGGACGCCAGGGCAGGGGACGCACTGACAATGTTCTTGAGCATGCTCACGAACGTCGGGTTGGAGAGCAGGCGCTGTGCCTGTTCTGGCGTCATGGTCTCTGGCTTGATCCCGTCAGAGGAGAGGAGGTTTAGGTCAACCTCGTCGCCGACGCTGCGGGGTGCGGGTGCGGGTGCGACAATAGGCTGCTTCTTCTTCCTGCCGGCTTTGCCCTTGCCCTTTGCTGTGGCGGGCATGATCGGGGCAGGGGAGGAGGTGCGTTGGCGAGAGGGATTGGACTGCATGGCGGCCGAACGCGAGGCCACGGCCTGGTGTGTAGGAGGGAGGTGGGATGCCGAGGGGGTGCGGTAGGAGAAGGTGTTCATGCGGGGCGCGGGGAGGGTCGTGGGGCGTTCGGCTGAGGTCTTGGGGGTCGGTGCTGCTCGAGGCGGTGTCGGGGGTTGTTGCGCGACGCCGGCCACTTCTCCACTCTCGATCGTGTGATGCAGGGGGCCGGGGAAGCCGACCGCTGCAGAGATGCTGGACTTGAGGCCGACAGCAATCTCGATACCCCATGCTGCGTCTTCTGAGTCTGCTGCTTCATGCGAGGCAGCGAGGGCCTCGAGGGCTGACATGCCGCTCGCTGCTGAAGAAGCAGCAGCCGCGATGGCATTGAACTCGCGCCGGCGGCACAGGCGACCAGTGATGAGATTCTTCCCGACACCTGGCTCATCCAATGCCCAGCTCAGGAGCCCCTTGCCTGTCCACACCTTGTGCGACGATGACCAAGCCGTGGGCTGCTGCTGTCCTGGTCGCAAGCGCGCTGATGTGTCCGTCGCGCGTGATCGCCGCAGGAATGTCTCTCTCGGGTCGAGGACATACAGAGACATGTCTGGTGTTTGCGGGTGCTTGGGGTGCACTTCGGGGCTGCCATCAGATTGTCGTTCTCGCACGCGTACCCACCTCGCCATCACAATGCCCTGCACCACCGCCTTGAGGTAGATCGCACCCCAGGCCTCATCCTCTCCGTCCCCCTTGGCTGACAACCCAGCACTCGGATGCACGTAAACCTGCTGGGGTGACGGGAAGAGGGTGGAAAAGGTCTGGGACGAGGACTGCAGGTGGTATGATACATAGACTGGCGTCAGCCAGCGATCGGCGTATACGAACATACCAGGCAAAGAATGGATGCGATTTGGGGCCAGAGGAGCGACCATGCTGGGCAATCGAGCAACACGACAGCACAAAACAGACTGCGAGGTGACCGATGACAAGAGACGCCAAAGACCTCTATCTGGTGGGTACCCGGTGTACGCGCCTGCACACGACCGACCGCGCTGCTCGGGCAACTCGAGGCCGAGAGTGGCGCAGATACTGGCAGCGGTCGCGTCAAATGCGACCGCGTGCTCAGCAGAGATTGAAGAGGGAGTCGAGAGAAAGAGTCGAGCTGACCCAGCTGCAGTCGTCGATGCTGGATACGATGTACGATGTTGGACGTGTCGAAGTCAAAGATCACGCATCGACATTACCTGAGACGCCTCGTCTGGTGCGAGTGGATGGAATGACAGGGTAGTGAGCAGATGTTTGTGCTTCTCGACACGTGAGGTTTCCCTTACGTACACGCGCAGAAAAGGCAGTCGCGTCTGGGTTGGTTTCCGGAGGCAGATTTGAGTGAGCACTAGTAAACTGCTTGATTCAGTAGCAACGCATCGAGATCTTAGCTGATGGTTGGGTTGTATTCCATGCATCCCTGTTGCGTATGTGGCGTTATGGCGTTGTTAGCGTAGTGCATGGGTGTTGATCGAGGCGCGTTAGAGTATAGATAGCACAGATGAATATTGCAGTAGATGAGTATATCGCAGCTGCTTGACGACGTTGAGCAGTGGCAGCTCATCGATGTGTGAGCATTCAGGTGTGCTTGATACGCGGTAGGTTACGTCTCAGTCCTGTTGTCTGTGCACTGCTTCACAGCATCAGAGTTGAGCAGGACGATACTACGCTCGTTGATACACTATACAATACATGATGCTGATGCAATGCTATTGCGACCTTCCATTCCAATCCAATGCTCTGGCCCCCATATCCCATCCCCTACTTCCGCCGCTCCAGCTTCCACTTGAACTGCTTCCCCTGCCACCGCTTGCGCTCGCCGTTCCTGTTCTCGGGCGCGTTCTCGTCCTCCACAAAGCCAGCGTCCTGCACCTTGCGAGCAGCGCCGCCCTTGCTCATGAGCCCCTTCTGTGTCTCCAGGCGACTCTCGACCTGCCGCAAAGTGCGCACCCGTCCAAGCAGGGCCGACAATCGGCCTAGCAGCTCAAGGCGATGTGTCTGAATGTCAACACAGTCCCAACTCCTCGGAATGACTCACCCTTCCTGCATACCTGACCTCGAGTGGTATTGGCCCGTCTTCAGATGGCGGCGAAGCCTCCCTAGCTTTGCTCTTCGACTTCTTCTTCTTCGGCTCTGGCTCCATCCATCCGAGGTCAATTTCCTCCTCCTGCTCCTCTTCTACTTCTGGATCGAGGTCGTCCAGACCGTAATACTCGACTGATTGTCAGCACTGCACATGCCCACGCACTCACGATCCGCCTTGTCGTCCACGAACGCGACATGCCCGTCACTGGGCACTTCCCGCCCCTTGCCCTTGCGGCTGCGCTTCGCCGTCGCTGCCGCGAATGTCTCCTCATCATTCGGCTTGATGACGACACCCATCTCCAGCAGCCTCTCTGCATGCGGCAGCTCAGACACAAAGTCCCACTCCTCCGGCCCTCCTGCCGGCGCTGTAATCTCCAGCTCCTCGCGCAGCTTGCCAATTTTCTATACATCAGCACCACCCAGCACACGTCCCCTCACCTTCTCGTCCTGCGCAATCTGAGTCTTAATGTATCCCAAATCCTGGCTCTTCAGCAGCTTGACCACATCCGTCGGCAGCGCCTCGTTCCCGCGGCCCGCGACCGCCACACCGTCCTTTGTCTTGCCCTTGACCATGCCCCAGTAGAACTCATCCTTGTTCCTAAACGCAGCTTTCTCGCGCAGCTTCTGGATGCGCTCCTTCTTGGACTTGTAGTCGCGCGCACGGTGGACATAGTCCTTGTGCTTCTCGAGCAGACCGAGTCGCTGGCGGTTCAGCGGCTGGGCCCGCTCGCGGTGGTTCCGCCGGGACATGAGGTCTGCATGTCAGCCTGATCTCAAGCCATGCCACTCACTCTTCCTCGCTGCATTGACCATGATGCCTGCGAGCTGTGCTCAAGGAGATGCAATGCTTGACAACACTTGTGCTCGACGTTCGACGCCTTAGGTGGCAATGTCCTAGCCGTGCCTGTGCAACATTTGCGGAGGAATGATGTGGACTTCGCCTGATACCCATCGACCGATGATCCGCCAACGCTCTCTTTCTGATCTCCGTCGTTGTACGAGGTGACTTCGGGCAGCGGGACAACTCGAACACGATCGTCCAACTCTTCTTCGCCAGCGCAGATACAGCCCACACCGACGACGCCGACTCGACCTGTCTAGCGTTCGGTCTCCGCGCGCGCGCACCGCCGCTTCCCCCAACTTCTCGACACTCGTTCTGCTTTTTTCCACCAGCCGCGCCATGGCCCAAAGAGGCGTGGCTGCGGTGCTGCCGTCCTTGCGGATAGCGGCGTTGTCTACACCCACTGCTCGGCCTGCAGTGGGGGTGGCAGCGTCGCTCTTCGTCAGTACGCGCACCTTTTCGACACCATCCCGGCATTCAAGATGTCCCAAGGCGTCGGCGTCATTACTTCACCTCCGCTCCTTTACTTTGACGTCCACACCTCGGCCATCATCCTCCGGTCACCAGGTATCCCAACGGCATCCTTCCCTCTCCCCTTTTCTTTCAGGTGTCCGATTCGAGTCGTCTGCTGCCCAGCCGCAACCGAAGCAGCCTGCTGCAGCATCAGATGAGCCAGCCAAGAAGCCCGTAGAGGGCACCAAGGCACCTGAACCCGGCGTGACGATCATCAAGCCGCATCCCGGAAACCTCCCAGTCTCGACCAAGGCGGACACAGCGTCGATCATGAAGCTCATATCCCTTGCCAAGCCGCAGTGGAAGCTCCTCACTGCCGGCACGATCTTCCTCGTCGTCTCAACAGGTGTCAGTCTGTCCGTGCCCTGGATCATCGGTCGGATTATCGACTTCTTCGCCCCCGGGTCCAAGGAGACGCTCCTCTTCGGCATGCCACTCGAGCACGCAGCTGTTGCCCTCGGCGCAGTGCTGCTTATTGGCGCTGTGGCCAACTCTGGAAGGAGTATATGCCTCAGGCTCGCTGGACAGCGCACCGTTGCTCAGATCAGGAACAAGACCTACCGCCAGTACTTTGCTCTCCCACCCTCTCACATCGAGACTGCTGGTGTTGGTGACGCGCTTTCTCGTCTCGGTCAGGATTCGTCGATCGTCGGACAGAGTCTCAGCGAGAACCTGGGTGAAGGTCTCAAGGCGCTGCTCGGTGCGGTCGTCGGCGTCGGTGCCATGTACCTCATCTCGCCCAAGCTCTGCATGGTCATGGTCCTCTTGTTCCCTCCTATCTCGATTGGCTCGTACTTCTATGGTCGCTACATTCGCAAGCTGTCTCTCAGGACCCAGGAGGCCCTTGGTAACATGAGCAAGCTCGCCGAGGAGAGGCTATCTGCGCATCGCACGGTGACTGCCTCGAACACACAACCGGCAGAGCGTGCCTTGTTCGCGGGCAAGGTGTCCGATGTGTTCAACCTGCAGAAGAAGGAGACGTACGCGAACGGCATATTCCAGGGCGCCAACGAGGTCGCTGGCGACTTTGCGATGATCGGTCTGCTCATCTATGGCGGTATCCTGGTTCAGCGTGGAGAGGTGTCTGTCGGTGACATGACCACCTCGCTGATCTACGTCAACTGGATCGAGTGGAGTTTGAACAGTGAGTACTGGCTCTGACAATCGAGTGCTGATCCACGTAGCCCTCGCCGGCTTCTTCACTGGTCTCATGCGTGGTGTCGGTGCCTCGCAGCGCATCATCTCGCTGCACGCACTGCCATCGCCTGTGCCACTGTCTGTGGGCTCCAAGGTGCCTGAGAAGGAGTCTGGTGCGATTGAGCTCCGCGACGTCGCATTCGCCTACCCTTCGCGTCCCGACGTCAAGGTGCTTGATGGTGTCAATCTCCGCATCGACCAGGGTGAGCAGGTCGCGCTTGTCGGAGGCAGTGGAAGCGGCAAGAGCTCCATCCAGCTGCTCCTTCTGCGCTTCTACGACCCCACGTCCGGCACGATCAAGTTTGGCAACCATGACATCCGCGAGTTTGAGCCCGAGTCGTGGCGCAAGCGCATCGGCTACGTGCCCCAGGACCCGATCCTCTTCGGCGGCACGATCGAGGACAACATCAAGTACGGACATCCCGATGCCACACGCGAGGATGTCATGCTCGCTGCCGATGTGGCTCACTGCGACTTCATCGAGCGCCTGCCCGAGGGATACAAGACGATCATCACCAAGTCGAGTCTGTCGGGTGGCCAGCGTCAGCGCATTGCTATCGCTCGCGCTCTCGTAGGCAAGCCTTCTGTGCTGCTCATGGACGAGGCGACCAGTGCGCTCGACTCGGAGTCTGAGCGGGCTGTCAACGCTGCGTTGGAAAGGCTCTTCCACGATACCGACATCACCGTCATCCTCATCGCACACCGCTTGTCGTCCATCGCTGCTGCCGATCGTGTCGTGTACCTCGAGAGCGGCAGGATTATGGAGGACAGCTCGTACGACGACCTCATCACACGCCCCCACGGCCGCTTCCGCAAGATGGTGCAGGGCCAGATGGCCAAGGTCCAAGACCCAGCCGCTGCAGTGGAGGAAGACAACGAGGCTAAGGCGACCGAGGCGACAGAGTCCAATGGACAGCAGCCTACTATCACTGTCAATGCCAGCGGCTCTGTCGTTCATGCGGCATCATCGTCATCTCCGTTCGCATCTGGCCAGCGACGTTCGGCCCACACGCATGCCCCAGGCCACCGCGACGCGTCCGAGCAGGAACCTCCTATCCCCCAGCCACCCAAGGACTACTCCACTGTGTGGTCTGCTGCCAACTCACCTGCCACACCACTCGCTCACGATGTTCAGCTCCCGGTCCCTGGCGCACCCGAGGCCCCACTGTCGGCGTACAAGCCTCTCCCGCCTTACACGCCCAAGCGCCTGATCAAGATCTACTCGCAGCTGTCGAAGCGTAACCTGTCGGTGCTGATGACCCTTACAGCCACTACCGGCTTCGCTTTGTCGCCACTGCCTTTGTCGCTCCCCGTCCTCATTTCACTCTCCATTGGCACATTCCTCGTCTCCGCAGCTGCCAATACCTTCAACCAGATCCTCGAGGTACCGCTTGACGCGCAGACCCCTCGCACGCGTGTGCGTCCCCTCGTCGCTCGGCGCGTGTCCCCCTTCCACGCTGCCATGTTTGGTGGCATCTCCACTGTGGTCGGAGGCACGATCCTCTGGTTTGGCTGCAACCCGACCACCGCCCTCCTCGGCATCGGCAACCTGCTGCTCTACTCGGGCGTCTACACACCCATGAAGCGCTTCAGCGTGTCCAACACATGGATTGGTGCTGTCGTCGGGGCCATCACTCCCCTCATGGGCTGGACGGCGACCGGTGGCTCACTGTGGCCCACTGCCGACCAACCCCTCGTCCTCCACTGGCCGTTCGCAACCGAGCAGCTCGCCAACCTCCCCAATCCGCTCACGGCGTGGACACTTGCCGCTCTCCTCTTCTGCTGGCAGTTCCCCCACTTCAACGCACTGTCACACATGATTCGCCCGTTCTACGCGCTGAGCGGGTACCCTATGCTCTCGGTGCTGTCTCCGCGGTTGAACGCACTGGTGTCATTGCGGCATACATTGCTCCTCGTCCCGATCTGCGCTCTCATGGCCCCATTATCGGGCTGTGTCGACTGGTCGTTCGCGCTCACGTCCGCCGTTCCAAACATGTACTTTGTCAAGTCGGCATGGGACTTCTGGAGGTACACGAACGAGCAAACCGCCAAGCGCGTCTTCTTCGTCTCGCTGTGGTACCTTCCAGCCGTGCTTGTTTTGATGCTCCTGCACAAGAACATCTCGGCGTGGTTCTCGGACGAGCTGGCGTGGGAGAAGAGCCCAGAGGGCAAGGCTGAGATCCGCGCAATAGAGGAGGCAAGAGGGCGTGTGCTTGTCAACCACGACAAGGTGAACGAAGCTGGGGATGAGAAGTTGGCAGCGAGCAAGGCATGAGGAGGATCGCAGATCGCATAGACACAGACTGTACATTACAACTATCATGGCATATCATCTCCCCTTTGCACAAGCTCATTCTACAAGCTGCTCTTACACGCTGCTCGCTACCTGCTACTGCTGTCATCGCCGCTGCTTACATGCTGTAAGCTGTTGTCTCTGGAATTGCTTAACCACAATCGTTGATGATGCTAGTGGCGATCTTAAGCTCACTGGTACAGTCACCGCCACCCTCCGCCCGCCCTGAAAAGTTAAACATAACCAAACGCGTGTTTCCATCACAAACATTGCATCCACAACTCACTATCACATGCGTGCATACTCGCCATAGCACCGCCCATCCTGCTACGAACAGCAAGGATGCCATCGCCGGCCATGCGAGGGGCCAGGCCGCCCCGCCCTCCGTCATGGCAGGCAGCACGACGAAGCATTGCGATGGCCACGCCGGCACTCCGGCTTGTACCGTCGACAACAACACGACAGCGCACGCGACTGTTATATACCCAATCCGCTGCTTTTGCCCCCTCGTCCAGCTCTTCGAGCGGAGCACAGGTGCAGCCGACATACGACCCCAGTTGGCACTTCGACGTGAATGCGCTTTCGCCCGCGCCGCACGCTGTAACCTCCGCGCCGCCGTTGACGCGTCTGGAGGAGTACTTCAAAATCCACGACAGCGATTTTCCGGCCTCAGAGGTAGCGGATGTTGACCCGCTGGTGGACGATGCGCAAGTAGAGACGACATTTGAGGCCCGACCATTAGAGGAAGATGCTCCTCCCTTACCAACATTCGAGGAACAACTGAAGAAAGGACGGCGGCGGCGACGGGCCAGACATGTTGAGCCGATAACCGCCCCCTTGCCGCCTGGGACTGTCCCCGAAGAGGGGAAGACACGCTTCGACTGGCGCGCACGGTCGCTCTCACGTACGCCGCGCGCACCAGGGAGGTACTGGTACCCCGATGCGTGGCGGTCGCGCGTGCTGCCGCCGCATACAAAGGTGAATGAGGTGCAGCCGCTGTTCGCCGAGCTGCAGCGTTACACTGAGCAGTAAGTGAGATCGAGGGTGCTTTGCTGATAGCAGCTTCCTGCCCCTGATTGAGGCGGAGCAGCAAGAGGCAGAGCGACAGTTCATGGAGCGGCTGAAGGAGTGGCCAGATGACAAGCTACGCCGCGAAGGATTCATGATCGACGAGCTGGCAGCGTCTACGGACTGGAAGCCGACGTATAGTGTCAGCGGGCATGTCGTGACGTTTGCAAAGACTGGTCATGCTGCTACACGACCTCTACCGCCGCATCAGTTCGAGTAAGTGTGCGGAATGTGGCCCAGTGTGGAAGAAGTGGCCCAGTGCTGATTCATAGGCCGGGACAGACTGTCCTGCTCAGCCGAACAGACCCTCTCGTCGACCCCGTGCTCGACCCCACATCGAGTAGCAAGGGGAATAAGGCGCTGCTGAAGGGCAGTGTGCTGAATAACGGTCGGGGCATGGTCCGGGTCGTCTTCTCATCCCTACCGTCCGAGATACTCGATGGCAAGTGGCGCATTGACGTCGGCAACAATGACTCGTCGTTCGCACGCCAACGCGAGGCACTGGCCAAGCTGCACCTCGACCCGGTGGCACAGGACATGCTCGAGTACACCCATCGTCGACCCCCACCAGTCTTTAAGGGAGACGAGGACGAAGCGCTGCACCACTCGACCCGGCGCCCCGACGACGAGCAGAAGATTCTTGTTGGCACTGGGTTGCGAGATCTGTTGCTGCGGCGTTTCCAGGCAGACTACCAACCCCCAGATGCGGGACCAGCAGGGACCAAGTACTCTGACGAGGAGGGCATCCTCGCAGAGACGGCGGATATGAAGCCGTCGGACGTAGAGGCCACTCCGTCGCCATCGCCGCACGCCGATGCTGCAGCGCCGAGGGGCATCCTCACGCGCAACAAGCTCATCGACAGCTGGACGCGGAGGTATCGTACTCGTGAGGGGCAGGAGCCGCTCGTAGTCGAGGGCGACCCGGACGTGCCGCTCAACCCTAGTCAGCTGCGCGCAATAGCTATGATGCTGAGTGAGCGGCTTAGTCTGGTCCAGGGCGTGAGTTATGGCCGTGGCGAGCATCCGCACGACAGTGCTGACCCTAGCCACCTGGAACGGGAAAGACGCGTGTTATCGTGGAAACGATCAAGCTGCTTAAGGTGAGCTGCAGCTGTGATCTAGTTGACACCTCAGCAACACTGGCAAATACCACACCCCATCCTCGTCTGCGCACACACAAACGTTGCCGTTGACAACGTCGTCGAAGGACTCAGCAAGCAGGGGCTAAAGGCATTGCGATATGGCAAGCTTGAGCGCGTGCCCGAGTCGCTGCACGGATCGACATTTGACGAGCTGCTGAAGAAGCATCCGCTGTACGCCGAGGTCAGCGGGATCACACAGGAGCGTGAGACCATCATGGCACAGCTGAGCTCGGGGCAGAAGATGTCGCGTGAGTCGTTTCCTGGGTGTACGTGTCTGACAGCAGCGGCATCGATCGATGCACAGCGAAAGCGGGCTAATGCGCTCAACTCGAAGGCGTTTATGACACGCCGGAGGATGTTCTTCGAGGTGCTGAATGATGCGGATGTCGTGAGTGCATCAACGGGCCTTTCAGGGACTTTGCTGAGACAACCAGATATGTACGACATGCCTGTCAGCTACAGCACGGGTGCTAGAGGCAATCGATTTCCCCTTCGTTTTCCTAGACGAGGCCAGTATGGCCACCGAGCCTTTGTCGATCGTGCCATTGACCAAGGGTGTGAGCATGGATTCTTGGTGGTTCTTCACTTTGTGCTAATACAACCCAGTCCGCACAAGTTGCCATCATCGGTGACCACAAGCAGCTCCCACCAGTGATCGTCAGCGAGACAGCACAAGCTGGTGGGCTGGGCACGAGCCTGTTCGAACGCCTGATCCACGAAGGCAGTGAGTCTGATTTCCAGCCCAGTGACGTCAGCTAACGCCCCAGATATCCCCTCGATCATGCTCGACACCCAGTACCGCATGCACCCTGAGATCTCAGCTTTCTCCAGCAGCACGTTCTACAACAACGCGCTGCGGGACGGCACTGTTCTCGAAGACGGGAGTGTGCGCCCCGACCTCGAGCCGCCGGAGACGTCTTTCCTCCTCCCACGAGGCGAGGACGAGTCGGAGCGCTTAAACGTCACGTTCTTGAATCACGACTTCCCAGAGTCACCCTCGAACCGCAGTATAGCAAACTACCACGAGGCAGGGCGGGTGTGCGACATTGTCGCCGACCTGCTGAAGTACAATCCTGTGAGTTGCATCTGTGCAGTCACAGCAGCTTGTGGTTGCACACCAGCTTTGAAAAACCACAAAGCTGTGGCCATGCCTCGATTCCTCGACAACGGCTGACCTCAGGACCTCCGCGGCACAGACATAGGCGTCATCGCCCCATACACAGCTCAGATCCGCACAATAAACGAGTACCTCACACTCGACGCGGACCGGCAGTCGGCGTTCCACAACTGGCTTGGGCCAGAGCGCGCCGCCGAGGTCGCAGACATCGAAGTCAAGACTGTGGACGGTTTCGAAGGCCGCGAGAAGCAGGTGATCATCTTCTCGACTGTGCGGTCCAATTCGGCGGGGTATATCGGCTTCTTGGCTGACTGGCGGCGGCTGAACGTGGGCATCACACGGGCGAAGAGGGGGCTTATCATACTGGGCTCGACGAAGACGCTGTCCCGGGCCAGGATTGGAGCGTATGCGTCTGACTCGCTGCCGCGCGATGGGGTGCGGGTGTGGCGCGAGTTTGTCAGGTATCTCGAGGATCGGGGGATGGTCATGGATGACCCGGCGTAGGGGGGAGAGGGGTTTCGATTTGATGTAGAGTGATAGATGTACATTAGCATTGCATTGCATATCCCATTCCTACATTGTGTTAGAGCAGGCTCATTCTGTATGAAGCTGTTGATAGTAGCGCGTGGTCGAGCTGATAGGGTACCATGGAGAACATACTTATGACTTCGCATTGCCAGCCCTTCGTCTGTAGACACTTTGCGTGCCGATTCTGAGGCATGCTCGCCATGGCTATGTGTACAGTCAATACATGCAGGGTATACCTGTCTACGCCTCTACAAACCGTCTAATGCCATGCTATTCACCCAATATCGGTCACCCATATTGCCTCCGGACCTCCATCTCTAACTCGCTCGTGACTCCTTCTTGCCCAAGCCAGGCTACATCCTCTGCCTCTCGCCATCGGTCTTATTCCGCACGTCCTTGAAGCGGTGCTTGCAGTGCTCGCAGAGGTAGAAGAGCGTCATGTTTGTGGTGATGCGCTTCCCTTGGTCCTGGTAGAACACTGCGCCGCGCTCGTGGCACCGCGGGCACTCGATGTCGGACCGCCGGAGTGTCGGGTCGGTCTCGATGTCTTTTGTCTCGCCGGCTTGTTCCCTGGGGTCAGCGGGTGCTCAAGAATGATGCATGTAGGGGTTGAAGCGCGTCCACTCTACAGCAGGTCACAAGGTCTCAATGGTACAATGGGACCCGATGATCAGAACCATGAGTTGCCCGGCAGGCCACATGTGAGCATAGTAACACACGAAACAAGCTGACCACTCGTGAGTCCGTATGACATCGGAGCAGCCAGCAGCCAGCAGCCAGCTCATGAGTGAAGCACAGCGTCTTGCCCGGCGACGACGACAGTCATCGCCGAGGATTGACAACGACGATCGAGCTCAACACTCTAAACTCGTGCTCAGACGTCGACTATCGCCACCTCCTGCAATAGACCTGAGGCCTCCGGCTTCTTCCTCCGCCTGGCGTCCTGCTCTTGTCCATCCCCTCCCCCCCCCTAGCTCACTCACATTGCGACTGTCAACAGGTCATTCTTGTACACACACGGCGCCCATCCCTCCTCGGCAGTGGCGTTCTCTGCATAATTGCAATTCCTGCATTGGTACAGAAGGATCTTGGAGTTGTTGTCGGACTGGCGTCAGTAGTTGTTCTGGATGTGTGGCCCGATCATATCAATGGCGAAGCGATCGAGTGGGTAGGCGACCGCCATCGATCCCCTCCGTTGCGTATCCAGCCACCACTCACGCGAGGATACAGGAGATTGTTGCTGCATCGTAAGCACATATACTCCCATTTCTACTCACCACTCGCCGCAGAACTTGAGTGTCGGCATCGTGCTGGTGCTTGTGGCGAAGAGTTCGATGAGTAATGTTGTTGAGACGTTGGGCAGAAGATGTAAGTAGTAACATCGAGAGCGTCAGTGGACGTAGGCGCGTGAATGGCGTTAGGCGTGCCTCGGACGCTCTGGTGGCAAGGTGCTCTCTGATCTTAAGTGTGATTCGCATCGAACAAACACACATGCATGCAGATAAGCACATCAATGATGGACTATGCATACTGCCTGCGCACGCACGCAGATCACAATCAGACCACAGAACGCGTTCCACTGACGGAAAAAGAACAGCCAAGCACGCACGGTCTGCTCAGAGAACACTTGGGTAGTAAACTCCAAGGTTCATTCAATGAGGGCGATGAATACGGCCCTATAGTACATAGTCTCAGGCTTGGAATGCTGCTCTGAACTTTCGCAACAAGTGAACTCGCCTGTTGTAGCAGTGAGGTAACGCAGCGTAGCATCCGACTAGCAAAGCAGCATGCAGACAACTCTAAGGCAATGTGTAGATGAAGATTCTGTGATCTCTTCTTCTTTTCACGACTTTTTGAGTTGCTTCGAGTTCCTGGGTGAATTGGCCATTTCAACCCTCGGTGCATTCGCGGCAACCGCAGCAACGACGGCACCAACGGCACCAGACTAAGTCTCCATTAAGCACTTGTCGGTCAAGCGGTGCGTGTCGGCGTGTCGGGGGTTGTTGACGATCAGTCTCTTGTCCTTCAGTCTCTCCACAGCTACATCTGGCGCCTCCCACTTTCTGCGACACCTCAAGCATACGACTACGACAACGACAACGACGAGGCGACAACGGCCGTCGAAGCTCATTGCTCTCCATTAAGCGTGAGACAGGTGCCTGGGTTGGCTGTAGGAGACAAGACAGCCGTTCGACTTGCTTTGAGACTTTCAAACAGCGCTCTCCACCCTTCAACTCTCTCGCATTCTGTTTTCTTGATCGATTGGTCACCACGGCCACCCTCGCGGTGCACGACTAGGCAGCACACACACACACACCCATCCATATACGCCCGCCATGATCAAGCTGGGCATGCCGCTGCCGCGGCGCGCGCTCATGCTCGTAGGGACGTTTGTGGCCGTCATCCTCCTGCTGCACACCTTTGCGCCGTCTGCGCTCCCGCCAGTAATGACGCCCAACTACCCGCACCACGAGCCGGACGCGTCGCCGCTGTCGAAAGAAAAGTGGATCCCGCCCATCTTCAATTCTGGGCGGCCGAAGAAGCCTGTCGAGTTTGACGAGTTTGGCCAGTGCAGGTTCCTGTCGGCGTTTGACGCGCTGTCCCAGGAGGAGAAGGAGCTGGCTGAGCAGACCGAGTTTGAGGAGGTGTCGCCTGGTGTGGTGACTGTGAAGCCATTGCCTGATGGACGGAAACCGCATCCGATTCCGAAGCTGCTGCTCGACGGCGAGAGGCGGTGGCAGAAGCTTGTGGACAGCCAGAGCAAGACGTTTGAGCAGGCTGTGAACGTGTACGAGGAGCGATGGGGTAGGCCGCCTCCTAAGGGATTCGACCGATGGTGAGTCCACCGGGGTCCAAGAAATGCAATCTGCATATCTGCATGGAACGGGGACGATGGCTGACAGACAGGTGGCAGTACGCAAAGCAACGCGACATCTACCTCATCGATGAGTTTGACTCGTGAGTGTTACATCGCATCTGATCCGTGTGCAAACTTCCACTGACCACAGTGTGATGGAGTCCCTCCTCCCCTTCTATGGCATGACGATGGAGGAGCTGGCGAAGCGGAACGCCGAGGCGGAGACAACAGTCGAGACCTACACGCTCATTGTGAACGACGGGCGTGTCGAGACGCAGTGGAACGACGACTATGCACGAGACCAGGTCTGGTCGTCCCGTGGGCGATCAGACGCGCAGCTCAAACTGCTCGAGCCGTTCCTCGAGAGCCTTCCGCCCTTCCGTGCTACGTTCAGTGTGCATGACCAGCCCTCCGTCACTGTGCCCTTCCAGGAGATGAAGGAGTTGACCGAGGCTGCGCAGAAGAAGCAGCGTGGGTGTGTGCGTATAGTGTGGTGCTGACGATCGTAGCGATTACCCCTGCGGACCGTGTCGACACCAAGAAGCCGGACTACAAAGCTGCCTGCCCACCGACCTCCAAGTACGCCAAGGGCGAGAAGGAGGAGCGTGAGTGTATCGCTTTGGTGCAGGTGTACTGACTCGCAGCGGCCGCAGATACTTTCATTCGCAAGCACATTGCTGCCATGCAGCCCTGCGACCACCCATCTGTGAGTCGCGTTTACCTTCAATCATCTGCCACCTCTTCATCCTCGACAATGATATCATTCGAAAGTGGAGACGGGCTGAAGTAGGCGGCTAATTCGTCTCCACTTTTCATCAATCCTCAATGGACTCCCTCATTTCACTCATTTCATCACCCGCCGTCCGTGCGGGCTCTTCTTGTTCCCCCCGCCAGATCACTGACCGCAGATCATGGAACAGCACGGCATGTTCCTCGAGGAACACGACGAAGACTCCCGCCCCGTCGCCCACAACAAGCTTCTCCCCTTCATGGTCCTCTCCAAGACTCTGCTCCACGCCGACATCCCTATCACCCCCGTCGGCCACGAGGGCCAGATCCTCGACGGCGGGCCCGACAAGGCATGGAGCAAGAAAAGCGGCAAGGTGTACTGGCGCGGCCTCGCGACCGGCATGCACCACAGCAAGGGCAAGGGCAAGAATTGGCGCAACAGCCACCGCGAGCGCCTCCACCGCCTCGCAAACGACAAGACGGGCGCGTCGCAGGAGGTGCTCACCTCCGTGGGCAAGACTGGCATCGCCAAATCCGAGACGATGTCGCTCAAGCAGCTGGGTGACTACTACCTGAATGTCAAGCTCGCCGGCGGCGCGTGGCAGTGCGACGGCGGCGACGGCACCTGCGACGAGATGAACAACGAGATCGACTTTGCACCCAAGGACCCGCTCCACGAGTCGAACAACTACAAGTACATTCTTGACACGGACGGCAACGCGTGGAGCTCGCGCTTCCCGCGGCTGCTGTCGTCGCTCAACATGGTCATCAAGGCGTCTATCTTCCCCGAGTGGAACTCGCACCACCTCCCCGAGTGGTTTGCGTACGTGCCGACAAAGATGGACTACTCGGACCTGTACTCTATCATCTCGTTCTTCCGCGGCTCAATGTCGGGCAAGGGCGCACACGACGAGGTCGCGCGGCGGATCGCGCGCAACGGGCAGTGCTGGGCCGAGAGGAGTGGGTGTAGTTGTAGTTGTGCGAGCTGGTGATGCTGACTCGCAGCGTGGCGCAGGGACGACCTCGAGATTTACATGTACCGCCTGTACCTGGAGTATGCGCGGTTGATGTCGCCGGATCGCGACAATGGAAAAATGGTGAGTCATGGTTTTGGGCTGGGTGGGGCATGAAAAGAAATCGCTGACGGCAGGACTTTGTCATGCAGGAGTGGCACCGCGACAAGCCAACAGACAGCGCTGCGGCCGAGGAGGCGGTCGAGGCGATGCCCGGGCTGGACCAATAGCGTCTATGACTGGCGCAGCGCGGCGCTCGATGTTGCGACGACTGGTGTGCAGCGCAGCCAGTGCTACTCACTCCTAGACACGACGGTAATGTAACATTAGACTTGATTGCATGCAACGATGGCATTGGGCGTGTAATGTATGTCGTTGTGGCAGTTAGACGGGGGGCATGTAGTGTGGCAATGAGCATGTCTGCCGCTGTGCACATGACAAGGGGCATGTCGGGGATCATGAAGTGAGCCACCGACCAGCAGCGAGTAGCTGTTGCGCGCAGGTATCTCCATCAGGGAAGCGATAAGACCAAGCGCCGCGATGAGCGAGAGCACACAACGAGCACTGTGAGCGCATGACTACACACAGCACTGCGTGCGTCGAACGCCGCAAGCACGCTGAGCTGGGCACTCGGATGCACTGGGCGCCGCCGTAAGGCTGCAATCAGCAGTGTGCTCCCGGCGCTTGTGGTGCAGCCGTTCTAAAAGTCACTCTCTGAACTCACGAGTCCATTGGGTCCACAGTCCACAGTCCTGACTGAGGTACTGGGCTCTGGGATTATGAAGCCAAGTGGTACTTACTGTGGTGAGCTCGCGTTTGAGTGCTACAGCGGGTGGCTGCAATCTCATGAGACCGCTACAGCCCAGCGGCATCACAGCTATCCTGGGTACTCACTTGGACTGTCACCTCCGAAGTGCCCGGTTGTTTTCCCATCATCCACACTTATCACAGACACAACAAAGTGGCCACGTCGAGGGACAGGACAATTAGAGGCTCTATATACGCTGTGGTGCGATGTGAGATGCGTCTCAAGCGCCATTGTCTGCTGATTCCGCCCCGCGCCTCAGTAGTGATGAGTGAGTGCTCAGAGTCAAATGCTGCTGCTTCTGCCACTGTCTTTAGAGTGACGATGAGTGACTGCTTGGCCTCAGAAACACACAATAACCTCATAACATAGTATACAAATGCAATGAACAAACTCGCTCTACTGGTGGGGTATCTGCCACCACTCAAACACAAGGTAACTCTGGGGGTTGAACGATGGGTCGGTAACGCCGAGGCTATAGACACTTGGGCGCCTGCTTGTTCGCACGCTCGCTGTTGCAACCTAATCGGTCGTCGACTGGCTGCTCCCACGATGCAGCCTAGTGATCGCCAGCTGCTGCTCTCACACGTCTGTCCACTTGCCAGCTGGTCGCGCGTGCTGGCGCACGCTCTCCTTGCGGAGCCAACTCACTCCTCCACACCCATGACCTTCACCAGGCCGAACGCCGCACCGGCCGCGAATCCACCAACAAGCGTCATGCTAACCGCACCCCAGAGGTACCCGCGCCATCCGCCCGCCGCGCCGGTGAAGTACGTCTTTGCGCCACCGAAGAAGAACAGAACGATGCCCGTGATAATGCACGACCAGATAAGGCCCATCTCGGCGTTGCTGGTGAACATGTAGGGCACGAGGGGGACGAGGCCGCCGAAGAAGTACGAGAGGCCGATTGTCAGCGCCGAGATCCACAGACGCGAGCGCGGGACCTCCTCCATCCCCTCGCCGAACTTGAGGAGGAAGGCGGTGAGGCCTACGTTGGGGTCGCCCTCAGACTTGGCCAGAGCGCCGGGGGTGCGCTCCTCGTCTGCTGCGCCCTCGACTGCGATGCAGGCCGAGTCCTCCATCTCGAGGAGGTCCTCGGCGACGAGGCGGGAGAGAGCTTCCTTGACGCCGAGGGGGCCGAGAATCTCGTGCACCTCGCGCTCCATCTCGCCGTCACAGGAGCGGAGGACGCGGGCGTGAGTTTGCTTGCGGAGGTAGTGGAAGTGGTCGAGCTCGGCCTGGGAGGCGACTGGGGTTAGCAGGACAGTCAAATTTAGAAGGAGGGAGAACTTGGGAAGGCGTGGAGAGGGGATTGTGGGTGGTGAAAAGGAGGGCAGAGCACTAGAGGGCGACAAGGGTGAAAGAAAATTGGAGGAGTTCGACTCCTCACAAAGATCTTTGCGGATCGGCATTGCTTCGCAATGCCTGATAGTACTCACGGAATCCGCCAAGACCCATCGAGATGGCACCAGCGCACAGCTCAGCCAGACCACCAGTAACGACAAGAGTCGAGTTGCCGAGCGACGACAGACCCGCAGTCAGTGCAAAGGGCACAGTCAGGCCATCAGAGAGACCAATGATGCTGTCATCAGCGAGATCCCACCTCTTCCACAGCTCGACTTTTACTCACACGTCGCGAACAATCTCGGGGCTGATGAGGTGCCTCTCGTCATCACCCTTGAGCTCCTTGCAGCACTGGCCGCCAGTGTGCGCCGTCCCGCACTTGGTGTGCAGTGGCTCGTCGTGCTCCAGCAGGTCCTCCACACGGATGCGGCGGCCCGACGAGCGCGACGAAGTGCGCTCAATCGGCCACAGACCCTCTGACGCCGACGCGTTCGCGTTCGCGTCCTTCTTGCCACCGCGCTTGAGGGGCACTGCTGCGCCGCCGCTCGAGGGCGTCAGCGTGCTCGAGGTCGACCCCGAGGCCGTCGAGGTGCGGCAGCATCCCGCGCCACCGGCCCTGCCACCACAGCACCCGTCGGGCTTGGAGAGAAGAGGGGAGCGCTCGTCGGGCATGGAGTATGGGTTGAGGTGTAGGTGTTGCTAGTAGGGTAGAAGTGGATGGAAAGAGAAAAAGATGGCAAGACGATGAGGGCACACCGGGGTGATAAGAAATATAAGCGAGCACCAACAGAGGAGATTTAAGCTACAGTATAGTAGATGGACCCCGAGGCTGACGGATCGCGGCAACGGGTGGTGGGTGGTGCTTCGGTGTGGTGCGGTACGTCACCCAAGGCTCCGCCTGTCACCATACACACACATGCATGCATCTGCACCGTACGGGTGCTGGGGGTTCGAAATTTTGCCCTATGGCTGAAAGCTAATCTTGGCTGCGATGGTGGCCGTGGTGGCCGACCAGCGGGGGCAGCGTTGTAATCACCCCGCTGTGATTGGGTCACGAGCAAGACAAGAGCGGTCTCTACGAGTTGTACGCCATACCGAGGTGCGGCTGCGCGATGGCCCGTGCTAGGCGCGAGCTAGAGCGTAGCGCACAGAATACGAGGCGCGCAGATGTGTAACACAGTGATTGTGGTTGGACGCGAGCCGCGCGGAAAGGTATGAGACACGACTAGTAGTGGTATTGAGATGTGATACAGAGGTGGTCAGTGGTGGAACATGCCGGCCGAAGGAGTGAGGAGATGGCTGTGATTGCACGTTGGCGTTCTTTGGAGATGTTCTTGCGAAAGCCAGTAGTAGTAGTAGCTGCCGCCAGTACGCTCAAAAGAGGAGGAGTGGCCGCGAATAGCAACCACCTGGGTGCGAGGCCTTGGCACTAGTCCTTCTCGTGCTCGACACTGGCATAACAGCAGAGCATGGTATTCCGCAGCTCAAGCAGAATATCGCAGGCACGCCGTAGCCCATGTTGGGTCGTCCATCGGGCATCGGCATCGGACCACGCCATCTGGAGAAGTCGATTGTTTGAGGTTCGAGTAGCGGAAGCAGATGAGAGCGAGCGACGATCTGGCGATCTGGCGATCCGGCACTCCATGTGGCGTCTTACGTAAATCCACGCGCAGACCATCCAGCCCACGTGCAAGTCACGCGGCTGTGCCTGACTTTCTCATGTTGGCCCTCCGCGTCAAGCTCTGCAGCCATGACGCGTGCCGAGGACTCCGTGGCATCTGCGTTTTCTGACGTTCTGACGCCTGGCTGATTCGTGACCGTCCCGTTCCCAGCGCGATGCAGTGCCTTGTGTGATTCCCAGGCTCGGGCAGCCGATTACACTGTAGGAGAGAGGTGGACACGAGCTGTGGAATGGACTTGGCGACTATGCTCATCAGGAAGCGAAGACGTAAAGCGATCAGCACTTCATTGTTCCAACTCACCAGTCCAAGCTTGCGAAAGCACTGCTGGTCACGTCTGGCTCTCTTACCACTATACCAGCTGCTGCTTGTAGCTGCTGCAAATCCGGCACAATGCGCGTCGCCGTCGTGGGCTCTGGTGTCTCCGGGCTCACAGCGATATGGGTGTGTCTTGATTTTGTACCAGCTCACCCTAGGTGCTCAAGAAGTACTCCGACCACGAGGTGAACATTTACGAGGCGGCGGATCGTGTCGGTGGTCAGGCGGCGGGTGTTGAGCCAGGAGGTGGGTTGCGGCGAGCATAAGATTGCTGCAGTTATGATTGCTGCAGGGTGGACATGCACTGACAGCAGCCAAAGGCAAGCCAGCCTCACAGGACTCGTGAGTCGACTCCCACTGCACCGCTGACTTCAGTCCCATCGTGCGCAAAGCCGAGTAACCCAACTTACATCAGATCGCCCACGGCCGTGCGTCCAATGCCCTCGAGCACCTCCTCGACCTGCTCGAGATCCCACGCAGCGACGTCGACCTCGGCAGTGTGGCCCGCAAGAGCTCGTTCGGTGACATGTGCGTGGCCCACTCTTCCTCTTGGCTGTATACACTCACTGACGCCAGACTGAGCCCCAGGGCGTGGAGGTACTCCCTCGACGTGCTGCGTTTCCGCTCAACTGCCCAGAGTGCAGTCAGAGCATACAGCAGCGACGGGGAGCAGATCACCCTCCGTGCGTTCCTCAAGGCGGAGGGGTATGCCGACGACCTGTTTGCGGAGTACCTGCTTGTAAGTGCGACGCCATCCGGAGCAGAGTCTCGCTGGCTTCGAGCGCGGAGCAAAGTCTCGCAGATTCGAGCTGACGCTCGAACCCGCTCGACTCAGCTAACCCCAGCCCCACATCGCCACCCTCTTCCTCACCCCCGACGACACCACCGCCCTCGACCTCCCCGCTGCAGACGTGATCGCCCGCCTAGCCGACGAAGGTGTCCTCTCCAACTCGCAGAAGTGGTTTGCGATCGACGGTGGCCCCCAGCGCCTTGCTGAGGAGCTGGCCGAGATCATCCCGCCCGAGAACCTGCACCTGAATGCCGAGATCACCTCGGTGTCGTCAGAGGAGCATGGTGTGCGTCTCGTAGAGGCGAATGGCCACCACCATATCTACGACCATGTGATTCTTGCTATCCCCGCTCCGGCGGCACGAGAGGTGCTTGAACGGGGTGGGTGGGTGTCCGAAGAGGAGGGGAGGGTGCTGTCTGCGTACAGGTGGCAGGAGGTGGGGACCGAGTTTGGGGGTGGGTCGCAGGCGAATGGGAGTGCGAAGAAGCACAAGGCTGAGCGTGAGTATTGAGTGGGAGTGGTGAGTCTGGACTGACGGCAGCTGTTGTGAATATTACTCGGGGGCCTGCCAACGATGAGGGGAAGACATCGGTTACTGTGTAAGTCTAGTCTAGTGAGGAGTTGCTCAGCTTCCACATCTGCCCAGTCTCGACACGACATGTTTTTCGGGTCGGCCTCTTTGATTGCACACTCTTCTGCAGCCCTCTGAGCCTGCATTCTCACGCCTCGGTATCAGTTCCTTGTCCTGCTTGCGCCTTCCTTTTGCCGCCTTGCTCTTCGGCATATGAATGTTCTCTGGTCCTGTGTCCTCATAATCAAGTAAAAACTGCCTTGTTTCCTGCAATGGCACATCCGCCGATAGAGACTCCTCTCGGTTCCTCGCTCTCTATCTGTCTTCGACTGAGGTGGCTTCTCAGGCCACAATCTTCTGAGGCTTCTCTCCACCAATGTCAGCAACCCTCCTCTTTCCAGGCCATACTTCACACCTTTCCCATTTCACACTGCCTCGATTCAGAAGCTGACGACAGCACAATCACACCCCCACCCACCTCATCCCGCCCCAAACTCACCACCAACGGCCCCAACCCCACCCAACACTGGACCATCCCCCTCCCACAACCCACGACAGCCACCTCCCTCCAGCCCCTGCCATCGATCCAAAACCGCCGCATCTCCTACACGGGGTGGCAGCCGACCGTCTCTGCATCCATCTCATCAGCCACCTCCCTCGTGTCAGCACCGCCATTCGACGCGACCCCGCCCCCAGGTCTAACCGCCGCACCCAACCCCGCACCACCAGGAGCGAGCCTCGCTCTCCGCCTCGTAGTGCAGAGCAGCGAGCGTATGCGCCGGGTGCTCGCGCCGTTCTGGCCGCTGTTCGCTGCGCCGGTTGCGCTGTTTCTTGCTGTAATTGGCGTGCTGGTGTGGCCGGTGGGGAGGGTGTTCCCGGGGGTGAATGGGGTAGTGGCGCGGTTGAGGAGGGAGTGGCGGTTGTGGTAGCGAGCGAAGCGCGGGTCGCCGAGGGCGGGCGGAGCGTCTTGCGGGATGCTGTGATGTCCTGGAAGCGCGAGCGAGAGAGAGAGGATGGGAGAGAAGAGGGACCTGGCTGAGCGAGAGCGGTCTAAGCAAAAGTTGGACGATTGGACGAGCGAGGAGCGAGCGACATGCGAGTGAATAGTCAGGCAAAGAACGTGACGATTCTTAGATAGGATATTGGGGAAGGGAGGTCAGTCCTGGTCCTGCGAGAGGCGATAGATGTGATTTACAGCCGCCTCGGCAAGCAACTACTGTAAGACTAAATCGCTACTGCTGTTGTGTGGAAAGTCAAGTAGAGCGAGGGAGCGACTTGGTTGGTGTCATAGGGGCGAGCGTACAAGGCGACGATCGTGCCCATCAGGACCACCGGAGAGTCGCGGTACTTGTTTATACTTCAATAGAGGTCCTGGTTGCTACAGATGCGATGGTTGTGCATAGAAGCTGTTGAGGACCGGCTTGACATCCCACACATAGGCTTTAGGCTTGGGTATCGATCGAGATGTTGGTCACTCCTGATCAGAGCACATAGAAACAGCATATTGCAGTCGTCACACTCTCCAAGACATTGGCTTGTGTTCGTCGTACTGTAGGTCATTCGACAACTGACACTGTATCCATACCACAATGACCCTAGTCGCTACTCGCTACCCATCGACGGCCTCTGTAGATCTTGTCGTTTCAAGGTACAATAGTAGCTGCGAGTCTATGGCTCGAGGTTTGTTACCTGAATCGGGGATATCGAGGTGAGGTTTCGTCTCCTCCCATCGTTTCTTATGCTCAACATGAGTAGTAGACTTGACAACAGTCACGATCTGACCTTCATCAACATGAGTAGTAGATTTAACAACAGTCATGATCTGACCTTCATTGCCAAAATACTCAGTAGCGGGTGCTCAAGCGAGTAAACTCGTAAATACTTATACTTATACAGTGCGCGGTATGGAGTTTCAGTAACAGTCATAGAGAGCTGAGCTTGAAGAGAAGGTCGCTCGTGACGTCGTCGGAATCTCAGCAGCCAACTAGACGTCCAATGTGAATTCACTGTGATCAGCAGCGAGCGTAAAGGTGACGCTTCAGCACTGAGGTCCATTTATGGGGTCAGCAGCGGATATCAGCGGAGCTCGATATGACAGCTGACAGTTTGCTTCCAGCGTCAAACGATGAGTGAGTAGATAGTATCAGTATGTGCTCTCCTGCTATGCCAAACTGTGGCCCGGACTTCGTGCCATGGATTCATGCCATATGATTACAAGTTGAGCCAAAGAGTGTGAAGGGTATGGAACCGGGCGGGCGGGAATCGTAACACCTAGTCATTGTCCGTTTTGGGGGGAGGGGGCAGGCGGTAGCCTGCTCCCGAGGCTGCAGCCGACACGAGCCCACTATGCCGTACAGCAGCAGCAGCAGGGCGCTGTGCGATGGCGCTATGAGCTCGTGACTCAGATGCAGCGGAAGAGTCCGTATGTACAGCTTGTCGCTGTCGTCGATTAGGCCGACGGGGTCGCAGCTGGCGCGGGCGCGGCTGCGCCGGCACCCGCGGCACCAGCTCCCCAGTCACCACCGGCACCGCACGCGTTGGCGGGGATCGCATCGGGCGTGTCGTACACCGCGGGGTACTTGCAGTTCGCGATCGGGGTCATGGCCGGGCGCTTGTCGTTCGCGTTCGCCCAGCCATTACCCGCGTTGATGGTGCTCGAGGAACCGGGGGCGGTGATGGTGGGACCCGACATGGTAAGCGGCGTGCCCGTGGGAGTGAGCTGGGGGATCGCGGCCATCGACGCAGTGTTGTAGCCCGAGAGAACAGGGGGCCACGAGTACTTGTCCGTCTCGGACGCAGGCATGGGCTGGATGTTCTGGCCGAGCATGTTGGGGGCAAAGTTGAAGTCGAAGGGCTGGGGCGACTGGCCGCCGTGCATGACGCAGAAGCCGTCCGCCTCGTGCGGGTTGGTCGGGATCCACCCCTGCTCCACGCCGAGGAGGTAGTCCCACATGGGGTTGACGCGGGGGATGTTGGGGTCGGCCGTCGAGTTTCCGATACGCCAGGTCCAGAAGAAAAAGTTCTGCAACGCGTCCATCGAGCTGAGGGTCCAGGTCTTGAGGGCGTCGCGCGTCGGCTGGTCCCACTTTGTGTAGTCGTTCCAGTAGTCGCACGAGCCGACCGCCTTGTCCTTGTAGCCCTCAAAGGTGCCGTCGTAGCGCTGGCCGAGGTTGACGCCGTTGAGCCAGTGGCCGCAGTCGCTGATGGCAAGTGACCACTCGCCGGCATTGTTGGGGCCGAAGCGGCGCGACGTCTCGTTCGTGGACGCAGCCCACGCCTGGCACGGCATCGTCTGGATGTCCTGGATCGTCTTGCCGCCCGCAAGCGCCTGGTCCTGGAAGACGAGGTACGGGTGCTGGTCGAGCATGAGGCGGTCGGCGCCGCGGAGGAAGTCGTACCACTGGTTGACGCCAATGAAGCCGTCGTGAATGGACACCATGGGGCCGTTGCCAGCACCAGTGCCACCGACCTCACGCACAATCTTGTACGCCTCGAGGGTGAACGAGCCGACGATGCGCTTGCCGTCCTCGGGGTGGTCGGGGTTGCCGCCGATGGTGCCTGCGTTGGGCTCGTTGATGACGCCAAAGATGGGGATCACGGGCGCATACTCGGGCTGGACGATGAACTGGGTCAGAGTGCGGATGTACTCGAGTGCGCGCTGGGCGTTGACGATACCCATAGGGCCCTTGAGGAAGTTGATCGAGCCAATCTTGCCAGAGTGGTTCCAGCCGTTCTGCGAGCCGGGGACGGTGTGTAGGTCGAGGTTGACACGGATTCCGTACTTGCGAGCCCAGCCGATGGCCTTGATGACGTACTTCCACGACACCTTTGGCAGGTACGGCTCGCCCTCCCAGACCTCGAGGGCCCAGTAGCCGATAGGGACGCGCACCCAGTTGAGACCATACGTCGCCATGAGGGCAAAGTCGCGCTCGGTGATGAACGTGTCGTAGTGCTCGGTCATGACCTTTTCGAGGTCCTTGCCCATGTTGATCGACATGGTGTACTCGTCGACAGTGGTGCCAGCAGGGCCAGAGGGGTAGCGCTCGTACAGGTTGGGGGTGATAAAGGGCTCGGTGTTGAGCCAGCCACCAAGACCCACGCCCTTGATCATGTCCTTTGTGTAGTCCCAGCTCTGGTTGAGGGGAGGGGTCCAGCGGTTGGGGCGGGCGTTGTTGTTGAACGGGTCAGCCTCGTCGTGGTACCAGTAGCCACCGTGGGGGTTGTCGTAGATCATAGTAGTGCCGTCGTCGAGGTAGATTGTCGAGCCCTGGCCACCAGTCACTGGCCTCTTCTCGGCAGTGGGAGAGGGCTTGGGGGCGTCGCTCTTGCTCTCTGTCGGCGTTGGCCCGGCTGCAGAGTCGCCGCTCGCAGACGCCTCCTTGCCGCCCTTGTTGTCGTTGGCCGAGCTGCTGTCGGCATTGGACTGGGACTTGTTCCTGTTGAGGCCGAGGCCGAGACCCACGCCGAGTCCGACGCCGATCAGGATCAGCAGGAGGATCAGCGCGAGGATGATCCACAGCCACTTGCGCGATTTGCGCTTGCGCTGGCCGGTGGTTGATGTCCATGGCTTCTCGTGGTCGGCGTGGGTGGGAACGGGGCCTGCAGGTGCGACGTAGCCCTGGTTGTCGTCCTCGTAGGGGGTAGTGTAGGATTGTCCGAGCATGGACTGGCCGCGGGGTGGGGGGCGGAACTGGGGTCAGCCGCGAGCATCGCGCGCAGTGCGGTGAGAGTGCGAAGGTGGACGAGGAGTGGAAAGGCTTCGGGCCTTTCCACTCCGAGGGTGAAGCAGCATAGAGGAGGAGTGGAAAGGCGAAGTGGGAAGGCGAAGCCTTTCCACTCCGAGCTTCTCCACTCGAGAGGATGTGAAGAGGAGCAGAGGAGGGAATGCAGGAGGGCGGCATTTTGGGAGGGGGGAGGAGTTCAGAGGACTGTGAGAGCCCGAAGAAACGATAATCTCTGTGCCAGGCCATGGGGGGGATCAGGTCGCAGTGATCGTAACAGGACGAAATCACTCAGAACGCACAGTGGACGATCCTCACGACAATCAGGTCCTGATCAAGAGCCGATCTGAAGACGATCAGGTCCTCAAGACGATCATGTAGACGATCAGGTCCTGCTGACCGTTGCAGACGAGGATCACTCAGAGGCACAGTAGGCGATTTTGGAGACGATCAGGTCCTTATGATCGTCACTAGAGTTCTCATGCGATCAAAGTGGTAGCTGCTGCCACCGTTCGAAGTCCTCATGCCACTCCCCGCCCAGTCCAGTCCCTTCACCCTTCCCACCCCTCACAGCTCTCGCCCCTCCCCCTTTCCAACTCGTTTCACCCAGATTCCACCCCGACCACTCTCCACTCCACTCCACCACTCCACCCCCATACCCCCCTCGCACAACATGCATGCTCAAACCCCAACTCACCTCGGAACCCGCCGGCGCATCCCCACTGCCGAGCAGCTGATTGCTCCCCCAGGACGAACGCGCATCGGGCGTCGGCGTCAGCGACCCGTGTGTCGAGTCACGCGATATGAGCGACGGCGCCGGGTGCGCCGTCGGTGGCCCGAGGAGCGAGTTGTCGTGCATCTCGGGCGAGAGGGGCATCGAGTTGCGGTCGCCCAGGTCTGCCTCGCGCGGCATGGCGACAAAGTAGGCAGAAAGGGAGGGGGAGGAGTATTAGAGAGTAGTAGGAGGAGTACTATAAGCTAGGTGCTAGGTGCTATGCTTGATGGACGATGCTTGAGTGTCCTTATGTCCTTGAACCTGATGTCGTCTGCGCCTCGTGTATTATATTCGCCCTCTAGATCACGACTGCGGGTAAGAGAGGCCAGAGATGAGGAGAGGGGTGAGGAGAAAAGAGGAATGAGATAAGAGATGTGATGAGAAGAAGAGAGTTGAGGAGAAGAGGAGGCGGACTGGGAGGATGAGAAGAGTGGGTGGGGAGTGAGAGGACACACTAGCTGCTTTGTAGCAACAGGAGTAGTGTAGTAGGTAGGGAATACGGTGGTAGCGTGCGTGATACACTTCCGTACAGGCAGGCGGGGATAGGGGGGGGGGGGGGGGGGG